>SATZ01000159.1:0-74766 GCA_004335205.1 Ascochyta viciae-villosae
AAAGTCTAGCTAAAGCTAGGAAATTAGTTCTCTAACAGCTAAGTAAGCAGGAAACTAGACTAGAAGAACTAGAAGTTTATAGTTATAGAAGTTATCTCCTTATATAACATTAAACTAGATATTAATAGTAAAGTCTATTCTATTTTTTATATTAACTAGCTTAAGCTATGCCTATAAAACCCCCTTTATAGATAATTAAACAACAACCCCTAGCCTAGCCCCCTAGTTATTACTAATAATAATAGTATATCCTCTAAAGAATAGAAAGTTAACTCTATCTATAGAGAAAGACAGTCTAGAAAAGAGGGTAAGAGACGTAAGTACCTAGTAAAGTAGGAAGGCTATATTAATAAAATATAGAAAAAGGAGGATATTTATAAGGACCTAGAGGCCTTAGATAGATAGCTGTCTGTAATAAGAGATAGGAAGGATAGGAATAGGAACTGACCTCTAGGATTCTAGTTAGAATCTCTAGAAAGGTATAACTAACTCTCTTACCTCTAATAGGGGAAGGAAGAGAGGAGTAGAAAGAGGAGATAGGCATAAGTAAGAGGAGAAGCACTAGTTTGTTAAGGAGATTATTTGTTGCATTAGCCTATCCTAAAGGATAGACTACTCTATATAGAGGCTATATTGTTATAAAGAAAAGAAACTATAAGCCTAGGTATTATCTAGCTAGAAAATCCTAAACGCTAAAGATAAAAGAAGACCTAAGCACTACCTTTAGCAGAACCTCTATTACTACTGTTATCCTTATTACCTATAGTAGTGTTAGTAACATCCTTAATAAGTATTTAGATAAAGTCCTTATATTTAGTAGTAGAGAGAATCTTAAGATGTATATAGAGGTTAGCCTTAAAGTAGGTAAAATACATAAGTAGTGTTAAGTTAACAGTAAGCTATATTAAGTAAGAAATTAGCAAATACTCTAGAAAACAGGTAAGGAAAAAGAGAAATAACTTACTAGAGTCTTAAGCTAGATTACTACCTTTTTAGCAGTAATAGTAGTGTACTCTATAAGAACTATAGTAGTAAAGAGATAAGCCTTAACCTTATTAACCTTATTCTTATACTTAGACTACTTAGTCTTATAACTAGTAGTAGGTAAGTAGGTGTTAGGCTAGGACATAAGGTTAGTGTAATATAGAAAGTTCTTACACTTCTTAAAGTCTGCCTAGATAGGCTTAATAATGTGTAGGAGCTTTATAGAGTTACTCTAAGTAAACTGTAAGAATATATAGTACTTATTTAGAGTCTTCTAAGTCTTATATAGGGCCTAGTAGATAGTTAGCTAGGAAAGAGAACACTAAGAAGTAAGAAGCAGAAACTTACCTTATAGCAGCAAGAATAGCTAAAAATGCAGAGAGCGCAGCTAGTTAAGTAGTTGCTAGCAGTAAAGGTATAAACCTAACTAGATAATATATAGTTAATACAGACCTTAGGATCTATAAAGCTGCTAGTATGTTAAGTATACAGAGACTACTTACTTAGAGCTCTAGCCTAATTATTAACTAGAACCTTATTAAAGGCTTTCTTAATCTTTTTATCCTCTAGCTTAATATCTTCTAGTGTAAGCTTTACCTTCTTAGCTAAGTAAGTAGTAGAAGAGGTAGAATCTGCAGGAGTAGTACTGTAGGCTTAGGTAAAGTAGAAGAGTTAGTAAATAAGTAAATTATAGAAAGAGATAAAGTAACTTACTTACTTACCTTATACCTTCTTATTAAGTAAACGTAACACAGTTAGTAATCTAGAAAGCACTATTATTAAAATTAAGTAAGGTAGAGCAGCTAGATAATTAGATAGTAGTAGAGATTATAAGAGGAAGGTGCGTAGACTTAAAACATAGTATAATAAAGAATATAGAAAGTAGAGAGTAGGTAATAGAGTTGTTTTAACTAAGGCGCGTGCTAATAAATAAAAAATAAGTAGAAGGGTACTATAACAGGCTAGGCCTAGGTACTAGCTTCTTAGTGTATACTGCCTTAGCACTACTCTAGCTTATACTTCCTAGTATAGACTAGAGCTCTACTATAGAGCTAACGTGTCTAAAATAGAGTTATAAAAACTCTATAACCTTTGTTCTAGAGGTTGCTCTCTATTAAATCTATCTTGTATTCTACTAGCAAATTCTCTTAGAGGTTAGCTTCTTACACTTCTAAGAAGGAGTATAAAGGATTTAAATTATAAGGGCACTGCAGGCAGGTAAGAGATAAGACAAAAACGTATAGTATTAAATAAGATAAGAGACAAATCCTTAGAGGTTAAGCTCTTAAGAATTTAGAGGAATATATATATATTGTATAGGCTCTAAAGAGTAACTATAGTTGCTCTAAGGTGTTCTTAAGAGTTAGTATGCTTAAGGTAGAAAGCCTCTAACACAGAGGCAACTAAGCTAAGTAATAACTTAGCAACCTAACTAACTAGAATCTTACCTAACTAAGATTAGGTAAATATGTTCTAAACTTATTCTCTTAATATATTAAGAATATGTTCCTAACTTTCTATTATAATAATATAAAGAAGAAATACTAAGTCTTTAAACAAACTTTTCTAATATATTAAGAATATATTCTTAACTATATAAATATATTCTTAATTATATAAGAATATGTTCTTAATGTAATAAAAAAGTTTCTTTTAAAACTTAGTATTTCTTCTCTATATTATTATAAAAGAAAGTTAAGAACATGTTCTTAATAATTAAAAGAACAGGTTCTTAACAAGATAGACTAAGAGAGAGCATCTAACTAAGGCTTAGACGACCTGACCATTGAATAGTGATTTTCACTTGGTTGGGTGGCATGTGGGGCGTTGGCTTGGTCGCCTCCGTGATTCCGTTGGTCGGCCGAGCTGTGTCCTCGATTGATTCAATAATAGTTCCGCAGGGGTTGATGTTGTTGTTGGTGACGAATCAAGCCCCACAACGCGCCTTCCCCAAGCTTCTGAAACCACTTTCTCGGCGGCTGCTTGACCTTCGACACTCACCACACTGCAATTGAGCACTTTCGCATTCCAGCATGCCTTGGATTGGGAAACAGTTTTGATTTGAACATTTACACGGGCTGGCTCGATTGCCTGTATTCTTACACGACGACATGACGAGACAAGGCCGTTCTGAATGGATTGCCCTTAACAAACACTAGGAGAAGAAGACGCAAATGCTCGGTTTGAGCTCTACAATGCCCAAGCTGCAAGGGCGAAGACGACTGATAGCGCCATAGCCATGGAGTTGACTACGGACACCGAAGCCAAGGATCCAGCACCTGTACTCTGAATAACGCCGGTAGCGCTGGGGCTTGCAGAGCCACTGGCCGAGCCACTGGCGGAACCACTGGCGGTGCTGTCGCTGTTGGTCTCGTTGCTGCTGCCTGTAGCGTTACCCGTGGAGGAAGTCGAGTTGTTGGTGATGGGAGCGGGCGTTGGCAGTTCCTCCTTCTCCGCCGGGCAGGTCAAGTTGTAGCGCGGGGTGGTGCTGAGGTTATCCGTGATGGCGAACTTGACCTCGTTGTCTGGGTTGGCGTCGCGCAGGGTGTACCAGAAGACGTTGCGCTTGCCGAACAGCTTGCAGCCGACATCCTGCCAGTACTCACCGGCGTTATCGACAGTGGCATCAGCAGCACCGAATGCAGGACCAGTGTACGCCCAGCCAGTCTCGGTGATCCAGACGTCTTTACCGCCGGCGACGCCTTCGGTAGCTGTCAGGGCGCTGTTGAGAAGGCTGCCAGCGTTGCTGATCTGGTTGTCGCGCTCGGCCTCGTAGAAAGGAAAGGCGTTGACGGCAAGGAAGTCGATTTCGTCGATAACGGCCTTGTTTGAGCCGTTCACCCACGCGGTCCAGGTGTCGACGTGAGTAAAGGGCTTGCCCTTGAGCGGCGTGCTGGCAAGACGCGTGCGAGCATCCTTGATGAAGCGCACGATGGTGTCGGCGTTGTTTCCGACTCCAGCGTTGTTCCGCAGACCAGGCTCTGATACTCGGTACAGATCTTCGCTACCAACCGAAATGCCCACGACCAGATCCGCCAACTTCGAGCCGTGCTCATCGAGAGCAGCCGTCAGCGCCTTGAGCTCGTTGTCGATGTTGTCGGTGCCGGACGCCCAAATACCAAGAAGGAGGCTCGTGTTCGTCGCGATCGCGGCTGGGAATGCAGCAATGGGTGTGCTCGGCGTGTTCCACTGGATGTTGGAGTACAGGCGAATGGTGTTGAACTCGCCGGGCGCACCGTTCAGGCTCTTCGCAGCCTTGAACTCGCGCTCAAAGTCTTGCTGGTTCTTTGCGTTGCCTTTGTCGTCCGAGGCGCCGGAGTTGAAGCCAAGGATGCTCCCCTGAGCAGCTGCGCCGCCGAGCGTCACGGCGATGCTGAGTGCGGTTGAGACGCGCATGTTTACTGTGAGAGTTGAAGGAGTGTGGAGGAAGAAGATGAAAGAGAAGGAATGAACGGAAACAACAGGAGATTTAAGTGGGCGCAGGGTCCGTCGAGGTACAAGTGAAAGTCAGGGTAAGACTGGGGACCCGCGTGTTTATCAACGGCGCGCGCTGACCATCCCCCGGGGTACGAGCTCGAATGCTTGAAATGTGCGAATTCCTGCTGCCGTGGTTGTGATTGGTTGGACATGACGCTGCTTGGCTCAGCTGAGGCTCGGCGCCAATTTGCGATTCGCGCAGAACCACGCCGTGTCTGTTTGTGAAACACCGCACTGTTTGCTCACATTCTCCGCATCCCGAAGACCGTCGCTGACCCAGCGTTTCGATGGCTCGACCCTCGTTCAAATACACAAGGGCTATACACAGCCAGTTACGAGGTGGCCGGAGAACTCGAGGTTACCTAGAAAAGAGTACCAACTGCCAGTTGATCGAACATACCACCATCAAACAATTCCGCATCCTTGTACTTAAGTAGCATATTCCCTTCCAAGAGTCACACATTCCAGGAAACGTCATCCTTGAATACGAACATTTCAAGTCTGGAGGCAATCAGATCACAACCCGAGAGAATCAAGAGAACATCATTAAATTCGCACCATGCATGCCAGGAGCAAGTCATGATCCAACACTATCTTGCAAGAGCGTACCCCTAAGCGTTTTCGAATCGCACAGCGACCAACAAACGCAGGTGTTTGCCTGAATCGCACAAAGAGGGAATTCCGGGCACATTTGAGCATGTTCGCGAATTCATAGTGGTTTATCATCATGTTGTGCAGTTTTCAACCCTGAACTGCCAGGGGCAGTGCTTATGCTTTTTAGACTCAAGCACCGCTAAGAAGCTTCAAATAGAAGCGCACACAAGCCACCTATTTTGTAACAAAGATGTCGTTGTTTCGAAGCCGGAGAATCACGACCGCAATATAGCGGCGCTGGTTCTTTCAACATGTTGTCTATGAATGTAAAACGGAGGACATGGGTCAAAACCTTCAAGGTCCCTCTGAGAGATGAGCCATGCCAAACATTGTTTACTCCACGTGCTTGTCCCGATTTTGTCGCAGCACGACGGTGACGTTTTAGTACCGGTAAGCCAGAACTGGAAGTTCTTAGAAAAACCTTGGTCTCCGGACAAACACCAAACATCGATGTGAGAGAGTCACGTGTTTGAACGCCTTTCACCTATGAGAGTTCACCATCGAGTGCGAGGAATGTAGAAGCCCCATGATATGGAGGAAGCAGGGTATGATCAAGCATGGATTTTTTTGTACTTGCCGTCTTTTCTCGAAAGACGGAAGTTGCCTAGCCCCTCATCGGCGCCCAGTCCTTTTGCTGCTGCTCGCTCATGAACGACCCAATATATACGCCCTTACCCAGCTTGAAGCCAGCACTCCTCAAGAGCATGTACATAGCATTGGCGTGGAAATACGCGTTCGGAATAACGAAACCATGGTAGTAGTCGGCAAAGCCAGTCATGTGCAGGGTGATGCCTTTGGACTGGATGGGGATGTCAACGCTCTTTAGCGCAGCGTCGTTGTACGCCTTCTCATCGATGTTCTCATACACCTTTTTCAATCCCTCAAACAGCTCGATGACCTCATCAAGCGTCTTGAAGTCGGACCTCAGAGCAGGAACATCAATCTGGGGCAACTTCAGGTGTTCAAGGGCTGCAACAGCGAATTTGGCCAGGAGGACGGGCTGCATGCGGAAGGGCAGCATGTCACCAAACTGGGAGTCGAGGATCTCCTGGTCGGAGGGCATGTTGCCTTTTGACTGCTCAGCTTGGGCAGCACGAATAGTGTTGATTGCCGTGATGCTGATGTTGCGCAGCACGGGTACGGTCGTGCCGTAAAAGTTGTATGTGACGGGGTCTGACATGACGGGCGATCGGCCGAGGTAGGATGACGCTGTAGCTGTGAATGAGGATGAAGGGCGTGCTGTCCAATGTAGCGTAGTTTGGAATTCTAGGACAATGATCTGAAACCGTGAGCCAAGAGATGAGAGTCGAATGAGTAATTGAGTGGTCGCATACCGTGGTGACGTGAATCGGTGGTTGTGTAGAAGGCGCGACGGGCCGAGGTGTGCGTTCGCCTAAAAAGGCGGTCTGCACAGAATACGGGGCGGATGCCGTCATACCCACGAGGCTTTCTAGAAGCCTACCATGGTAACTTCTAGACGGACCTGAGGGTTCAGCTGCTTGTAACGAATCAGCTGTCTTCGATTTTCCACTTTACCAGTAATGCGACAGCGAGCGTGTAGCTTTTTGACAGCGCGCTCGTAGTCATCGCACAAATTCTGGGTAACAGAATACGCCGACCACGAAGGACGATCTGGCAAGGCTGATGACCCCAAACAAGCTCTAGGCCGTTGACATCAGATTGGGGCTCCTCAACAGAGGTGACGACAATGCAAGAGGTTGGCGTCTGACAGGAAGTAGAGCCTACGCTATGAGCTCATATCCAAAGAGCCTCAAGCGTTTTGCCAGGTACCTACCTATGCGCACGGACAGGATAGGGTACTTGACCCGACAGTGAATCCATGAAACGCACTACCATGATCTCATCTATTTGTTCATAGTGCAGGCACCGCTTCGTACTCGCCCCAAACGGCGTGACCCCGGAGTATTGAAATTTGGTCTCCTGTCTTAATCAGGGCAACCTCGGTCCCGGCCCACCCATTGACTTTGGGAAAATCCTGTAAGATGTCCTTGGTGATGGAAATAGAATCCGCAATGATCAACAAAGGTACATGGTTGAATCGCTGAATACGACGGCTACCCTCCTTTCTCGTAAGCCCAAACATGCCTATGCTTGTCACGGCAGTAATCGCCGTTTGTGTTCAGAACACATGCATACCTACGCAATTCTGTGAAAATCCATGGAGGTCGTGAAGTTCCGCACTCCCACACTAACAATCAAGCTTCTCATCACATGGTGGCTGTCATCTTTGTTGCGGGTTTCAAGCAATCTTATTGTTTTGTTCATCGTAGTTTGGATCTCGGCTTGGCTCCAGATTGCGGAGATTTACCATGGGCGACATCGTGCCGACTCCGTCTGCTACCGTAACGCTATGACGCTCAACGTTCATGCTACGTTGTACGCGTCTCCACCTCATGAAAATCGTCTAAAAATAACAGGCTCCTGGCCGATACCGTGCATTCTCTCAAGTCATCAATAACCTCGAATACGAGCAAGCTTGGTGTATAAAGCCAACGAGATTACTCTGTAGAAAGGCATCATTCGCTCACAAACATTCCAATCGCTTTACCACAAACATCCCAATCCCTTCAATCCAATCAACATGCGTTTCACAACCGCCACCATTGTCGCCACTCTGGCTGCTGCCGCCACTGCGACTGTCATTCCTCGTTCCGACTTGGGTGCCTGGAACGTCACCATCTCCTCGACTGGTGGTTCCGACAGGGCCCGCACTGAGACCGTCACCGGCCTCTACGCCAACTCTCAGCTCACCGACAACATTCCCGTGAACTGCCACTTCCAAGGAATGCTCGACGGCGAGGTGATCAACAAGCTCACTTGCGACCCTGAGTCCTTCAGCTACACATTCGAGGGTGCTGGCTACGATGATGGAGACCTTTACCGTACGTACAAACATTCTGGCAGGCAGATTGATGTGAGTCGTTGCTAACCAGATACAGAGCTCACTTTGAGCCAAACTCTCACCCTCAGCGGCACAGAGGTCACTGTCAAGGGTGTGTCAGACAAGTTCAAGCGCACTTGCGACACCATCACTGGCAAGAGCTGCTCTGCCTCTAACATCATCGTCACTGCCTCTACCGGTGTCGCTTAAGTAATTACAACGCAATATCGTCCGGAGGTTATATTGTATCATCAGATTAGACCATAAAATAATAATTCTCATTGTTCCGGACTAAAGCTTCGTGTTCTGGAGTGGTGTTCTGTGTTGTTCATTAACACACCAAAGCATCTTGTATCTGTGCAGATGACAGGCACCGAACGAGAACAGTCTTTCAGAGCTGTTCAACTTCAAAGCAACACGTCCATTTTCGTATTGACGCGTCTGCAATTCTTTGAGGTGATTACATATGGGCGCCCAAGGTGCAGCAGCTCTTCGATCTTAACAGACTCATTGGCCGCACTGACATCCTCTTCGTCAGGGCCGTACCAGAACCCTGGAATTCGACGGTACCTCCAGTATCGAAGATCAGAGATTGTAACGTCGGAGACAAGTCGTGGCTCGGGCAAACCAAGTTCTGTGACGGTACGTTGAAGGATGGCCGTGATCTCAAGCTCTGGGTCTGAGATGTCTGCTGCATCGGCCCCTTCAAGCTGAATTTGAGCTTCTGGATACTTGGCAAAATTTTTGCCAGCCTTTTGAAACATAACGTGCGGATCCAGCCCAACAGGCATCACGACGGTCACTTCGAAGACGTAGTTCGGGGCGGTAACACTCGCAGAGCAGCCTCCTTGAATGATCCCGATGTTGATAGAGACCGCTGGGCTCACGTCTGACATCCCTTCTCCATATGTATTGTCCAACCATGCTCGATATTCCGGGCTCACTAGCCTGGTTGAGATTGACGAGGGTAGATCTGCGGGATGTCGAGGTGACCGCTGAACATCAGGTGTTGCCCCTCCAATGGCATTTCGATCGTAGAGATGAGGTTGGACATTGTCTGAAATGCTGCAACTTCCTTGAAAGAGAGTTTTTGCGGCGAAAAAAATTCTTTCGCCAACAGCATTGCGTCTCTGGTGTCACCAGGGGGACAAGATGTCCTACATTGTACCAGATCAAGACAGAGGTTGACTATTGATTCCTTGTCACGCTCTATCCATCGATCGTCTTGGTGTCTGATCTGGCGCATCTTTTTTCGCGACTTCATGTATACCGGCAAGTTTACTATACGCTTAGAATAAGTTTGCGACAAAATTGTTCGCCTGATTTTCATACCTGATGCGACTTATCCTAGAGAGTGTGACTTTGAGAGACTGAACATTCGATAACATGAGAACAGCTGCAGATACCTATTCTTGTAGCCAATGCATGTATATATCCAAAAACGGGTCACTGTAAGTCGTAAAGTGTTGAAGCAATGCGCGGGCGTCACAGATTTTCCGATCGTAAGGCGTAGTGTTCGGCCTGAGCTGTAAACCTCAGGAGGGGAAAATTGACCACGGGTCTGCGTTAGACACTACAACGGCCTTCATCTGCTATGTACGGGACGCGCGCGCCAGTGCTTATCAAGATATGGAGTGCCGCGCATGTGAAAGCAAACAGGTTCGGATGAGCGACCGGTGGCATTTGCAGACCCGGCCCGGTCTAAGATTTGAGAGTTCGGCTGCTTCTTACTGGAACCTTGTTATGCCCGGTCCACGGCTTCCCGATCGTGCGAGGGCAACTTCCGGTAGCCGATAACGTTTCCAGCCCACAACGCCTCACTACACGCGCAAAATCTTGTCAGGTTATTCGAAATGAAATTCACATTTGACAGACGAATGCTATCAAATTTTGTTGCTTCAACGATCTGCACATCTGTGGCCCATCTGTTCACTTTTACAGCTTTCTGCTATGAGAGTGGATGTCCACTCGATGTCTAGACAGACGGTCAGTTGCTTATCTTCTTCATTAGAATCAAATTAAGGTTGCGATAATTCTACAAAAGCCCAACTCCAATGGTAAGTTCGCTAGACAAGGGTCATCGCAGAGAATCGAATCTATACTAGTAGAGGACAAAGCTTCTCGTGCGTGAACCGCATGATTGAGTCATACCCCACTGTGGGTCCCTAGCCACAATGCTTTCCTATGAAAGAATACGTGAGGTTTTCTCGTGTGGCATGGGTAGGAGTATACATAGCAGCCAATCAAGTTTTTTTTGCGTGGGCTCAAGACTGCAGTGACGCCCTTGTCGCTGAACTATAAGCTACACACAAAACCGTGTTGTTGTGAGAAAGTAACGGTCTTGGATCCACCGGGGCCTATAGGTATCCAGTCCTTGGACATGCAACTCCTCCCTGATTTGATTGGTACGCCGTGCAATGGGCCGATAGCTGTATCCAACGGTGTGTGATCTTCAAGAGCGCTAGAACATGTCTGACCAATGGCCTCTAAGATTGCGAATCTCTGACATCGCACGTTGCTAGATAGCGAGGATCTGCGGACATCTAACAATAAGATTCGTGGCGATAAATTATTCGCCGACGGCGACTTTTACCCAAGAACATGATTGTACAACTCTTCTAACATACACAGTATCTGTCCAATTTACATGTGTACATATAACTAGCAGTTTTGCTTTTTCTGGTTGCGTATCCTGCCACTTCTATCCACCTGTTGAAATCGTTATTTTCTGAATATGACTACTACAGCAAACTGGCTAGATGGAGGGAACAAGTCAAGCGATGATTTTCAGAACAAGCTGGACCTAAGATTGAGCGAGCTTGTCGATTGGTTTCGAAAATCCAACCCCAAGTCTGCGAATGCGGCTGCAGCAGCGGCTACCGTACTGCCTGGGGGTAATACGCGAACAGTGTTACATTCATTTCCTTTTCCCCTTGCAGCCGAGTCAGGCAAGAATACGACCATAACATCTAAAGACGGTGTGAAATACACAAACTTTGTGTCTGAGTACACAAGCGGTATCTTTGGCCATTCCCATCCGAGGATCCACAACGCGGTACAGGAGGCATTGCAAATTGGCATCAACTTAGGCAGCGTAACAGGAAAAGAGGCTGAGATGGGGATGTTGATCCAAAAGCGCTTCCCAAGCATGGAGCTTATGCGCTTTACGAATTCCGGGACTGAAGCGAATACACTCGCAATATCTGCAGCGTTAGCGCATTCGGGCCGTGACAAGGTACGCAGCACACCTGAATCCAAATAGTCCCAGCTCCTGTTGAGGTCTGATTGCGTGCAGGTACTTGTCTTCGCCAGAGGCTATCACGGAAGCACGCTCAGCTTTCCGGTTGACCACAAGCCGCGAACAAATCTGCCGTACAACTTCGTCATCGGTGAATACAATGATGTTGCAGCAACAAAACGATTACTTAGTGATGATATCGGCGCAATTCTCGTCGAGCCCGTACAGAGCGCTGGAGGTGTCATTCCTGCCACAAGCGAGTTTCTGGGGTTTCTACGCAACGCAGCCACGACATTGAACGCTGTATTGATTTTCGACGAAGTCGTTACCTCACGACTGCATTATGATGGGATGCAAGGCTTTTATGGGATCGCTCCTGACATGACCACATTGGGCAAGTGGATAGGTGGTGGGTTTTCATTCGGATGCTTCGGTGGCAAACGTCACATCATGGAACAATTTGATCCTTCGAAGCCGAACTATCTCTCACATTCGGGAACATTCAACAACAACATCTTCACAATGACAGCAGGCATTGAGGGTTTGAAGATCGTTTCGGCTGAAGAGATTGAACGCATGAACGCCATGGGCGACCGTCTGCGCACAGGGATCGATGAGTTGGTGTTTAAAGCGGGGCTTAGTAGTCGGATTCAGGCTCGAGGGTTCGGAAGTATGATCGGATTCAAGTTTCTCGGTGCAGCAGGTGAGACTCTGAAGGATATCTTCTACTTCGAAATGCTCAAACGGCAAATCGCGGTGGGGAGGAGAGGATTCGTTGCACTCAACTTGATACATACGGATGCCGATATCGATCACTTACTTCAAGCAGTGCAAGAGTTTCTGGAGTCATTGTCACAGTTACGAGACTAAAAGCTCTAAAGTTCAATCTCAACATCTTGGTACCTGGACTTCTACTACCTGAAGACCAATTACGCCGTGGAACTTCGACTTCATCTATTGTGCGACAATGTTGACTCTTAGAACATGGATCACAAGGTATGGGTATCTTGTCTGTGTGCGAACGTTCTACTCAAACGTGATTTTTGGCTCGAAAATATCTATAAGCATCTTGCTGGACTCTTCTAAGGCTGGCCAGAAGAACCCACGCATCAATCTGTAAATCTTGACAAAATAGTGCCAGACACAGCCATGGCTTGGTTGTATCGATCAGTCGTGGTGGTATAGACATTATGTATGAACTCTTGACTACAATGTTCCCGGCGTCTTTCCCTTCGATGCCAATGGGACATGGGTAAAGATCAGATGGCTTATGATTTGTCACATGTTCAACTTTTGTTAGCGCCATATGGGTTTAGCTTTTGAAGTATCCGGAAAGCTCTGTCCCAGCGATTGCAGAACTTTCGGTCGAGCAGTGATTAGAACATAAGTGGGTGAAAGAGTGGGCCTAGTGATCTAGTGGGCTTTAATCCCGCAGGGAATCATCCTACAGGACTGCGCGATTTACGCCGAATAAACAGGCAGACAGAATAGCTAAGCATCGCTTAAGTGTGATTCATTTCTCCTAAGTCCAGAGCATCGGCAAGATCCATGATTTGCGTACCAGAAAAACCCTCATCAATATTCCACGCATCAAAAAATGGATCGCCCAGGGCTGATAGATTCGATTTCCCTGAGAGTGGGTTGTATGTACCCTGTTGCGCGTTGAGGAAAATGTTGCTCGATGCGCTGGTCCAGTCTCCTCCGCTCGAACCACGCAAGACGTGAGCTAGTTCTTCAACCTCTGATTTACGCACGTCTGCCAGCAAGTTACCCTTCATTGCCATTGTGTCGAATACGCTCATTGCGGTATCAAACCAGCCATAATCTGGTAAGAGCTTCGGATGAACACTGGATACCATTGAAAGGGCAAATGCTGCGGAGAAGGCGCTCTCCAGATCGAATGGAAGGAAAGTGTCTGTATTGCGTTATTATTGTATCTTTTACTGCAGCATGAAACTTTACCTAGCAAGTCGTGATCTTGTAGCTGTGATAAAATCATCATGGTCTGTATGCATGAGTCTATCGATATCTGCACTAGGCCTTTCATCGGAGAAGATGCGGCAAGAGTGGACCACGGCTCCAGATTTCCGAGCCGCTGCTGGAGAAGATGATACAAAAAAGGTCGTGTTGTAAGTATGATACACTGCATCGATTAGCACCCCTCCTCAAGTTCGTTTCAGCACCATCCTTGTGCTAGAAAGGGAGCCAATTTGATGAGACTTACCTGATGATATGCTAAATTGAGTCGTGCCGACACTCGGGAGACATCTCCGAAACAGCGACTGGAGAAAGCGGCGAGTTCGTCCACGAGGCCCGCAACACCTCTTAGCACTGTTTGGGCTGTAGGAATACAAGTGTCGCGAAGCTTTCCATCAGTGCTATACACAGCTATACGGCGGTGTTAGGATCATGCTGATCAAAGACGTGGTCTCCTTACTGCTTATGACGTTGCCCAGAAGCTGACTGATTCTGACGTGGAGGACCAATCCAGAGATCTCTGCGTCTGCTTCTTGTTCCACTGCAAGGCTGGCGCTAATGTCCTCGTCTCGTAGACAGTTGGGCACACCCATCGAGGACGACAATTTCCGATCAAGCGTATACACCGTCCACCAGATTCGGCGACCCCGACGAGCCAGCTGATCACCGACAGCACTTGCTTGCAATTCGTTATGAAGTCCGTGCGACAAAGCCATTCGTACGGCTTGCCCGATCTGTACTTGGTTGTCAGATCATATCTGAAATGCAAAGTAGCTTGTACGTACGTAGACGTGAGCGGCGGTTCTGTGGTCCACCGACTCCAGATATAGTGCTATACAGCAAAGAGTCTCAGTAGACTCGACACGCTCGTTGATCAAGAACGTAACATCAGGTAGCAGGCGCAGAGCGCGTTCAAACAGTTGCAACCCTGGAGGTTCACTGCCCCTACGTGTTTGCGTCACAAAAGCTTTTCCGAAGGCCATAAGCACCAAATAGTGTATGAACCAGATGAGATGGGCCTCCGCGTAAGTCATAGGATCTTGATAGAAGTGATTGAGATGCATGGTGAAATCTGCCTCATCGAAGAGGTGAAAGAGAGGGTAGGTCCGGAATTTGACACTCTGAAGGTAGTACTGGGAAGCTTCTAGCGAGGGAAGGCCAGTGAAATCCGACAGCGCAGACAGTGGTGGCCTTGCTGGATTGATTCCATAGACATCTCCTTCCACACGTAATGAAGTTGACTGAGACACAATACTAGTCGGTGAGCTCGAAGAAGCTAGATGTAACACTTGACGGCTGAATGACCACGTAGATGAATGCCCTAAGTACCTTAGTCTACCGTAGTTGTCTGACATAAAAGCTGCCTGTGTGTGTACCAGAGGATTAGAAACCGCCGGGCTAGACTGTGTCAGTCGTTGCGTGGAGGAACCTGCTTCGCCCGCACATTCGACCTGACCAGAGGTTGAACTAGACGGTGCCAAGGACATCGGAAGTGTGTTGGCAGCACAGCCCGTATCTGCATTATGCAGCTGTGAGTGGCCCTCTGATTGTTGTTGTGGTTGAGACTGGCTTGAGGCAGGGAGTGGCGGCTGTGGATGCGATTGTGGTTGCGGTTGCGGTTCAGGATCGATTTGTGGTTGCGATTGCGAATCCGATTGAGGTCGTTGTTGCGACTGGGGTTGTGTTTGCTGCTGTGGTGCATTTTGTTGCTGCTGCTCGTAGCTATCTAGTCTGATCCGAAGATCCTCGAGAATGCTGATCTCTGATTACTAAGGAACCATGATATGAGCGGTTCCGTTGGTTGTGCACCTCTCAGGAACGAGAACCCTTCTCTCAGCAGAACTCAACTCGCATACTAGTCCTCGGTGGTTGCACGTTGTGCACGGTACCGTGCCGGAGCACTTGGTTTTGTTCTTTCGACAGCGTTGACACGCGCTGGACACGCGTTTGCGTTGTCTGCCATCAAGTTCCCTTTGCATCTTGAGGTGATCTCAGAATCTCTGTCGTTCATAAGTTGCATGGAATACAAGGCTAGCGACGATTGCGCTTGCAAGCAAGCATTCAGAGTGATTGAGTAAGGTGGGTTTGAGCCGACTTAAAGATGCGACGCCTTATCGACTTATGTCCGATCCCGGCTGATAAGCCGAGCGCCAAGGCTTGCCCCGCACTGGGGTTTAGGTAAGCAGCTCCGATGACGCAGCGTGCAGAGCTCAAGGGTACGAGGTCAACGGCACACAGTCTGTTGTTAGCAGCAAAGATGAGAGAGAAGAGATGAAATGGTCTTGTACTAGCACTGCCTGTGTGCGCACAGATCTGCTCGTATTTCACTCCATGTTCTAACCCTTTTCAGCCGAGATCTCACTGTGCCGGCAATAATACACGTCTCTGGCTATTAGCAATATCAAACATTAGGAGCGATGGGTGCCAAAGTGGTATGCTAATCATGTAGTGACCGAAGAAACTAAGCAGCCTGAAGTGGCAACACGATCGGGCATTCGATAAAATTTTCCTTCTTTGGTATGTACATTGCAACGACTTTTTGCAAACCAGCCCATCTGTCTTCACGCGAAGCGATTTCCATATTTGCGCAAACGATTGTCGCAGGTAGTCTCATACTATTGTAGCATTATCCAGGCTACAGCTTCGAGTATACTTTTCTCGTTGGCTCTTTGTGGAGGAAGCCAGCAACAATCTTGTAATATGCCAGATCCGTCTTTGTTCTGATCTCGCCGTACTTGGTCTTGTTATCGACCACCGCATTACCCTTCGCATGGACAGCCCAGAAATACTTTTCACTCTCATAAACAGCTACTGACCCAACTCGGAGTGCGTTTTTAGTGTCCTTTCCCACCACGTATGCGAAAGTGCCTTCCTCGGAGTGTTGGCACGCAGAAGTCACGTTCTGCCATCCAGCAAGAGCTGCTTCTCGCGTATTTTCCTTGTATTCGAACGAGGCGATCAGGATGTACGGGTCTTTGGCTTTTGTCGTTTCTTGTCGTGAGTACGAGGATGTGACGTGGAAGGACAAACTATCTGGAGGGCTAGCCAATAACGTAGTCTTTGCAAGAAGAGCGAGAAGGTCTTCGCTGGATCTCGAAGCAATGTGCGAATCATATGCAGTTTGACTAGCATACCTGATGGAAATTAGATCACGCATTTGCGACTAGGATCGACGGGAACAACCTACTCCTCAATCACGAAAATTGATTTCTCGTCATGCTGATCGCGCGGGATAGTTACGGCATGCTTCAGAATACCAGCTGTGTGCTGAGAAGACTGCGCAACGTGGGCTAGAGCATCGATGACCTTCTTTCGTGCCTCCTTGCTGACTGCAACAAATTGACGTATAATCACAGTCGATGACATAGTGTCTGTAAGGCTGTATATGTGAAAGTGGAAGGCAAAAAAAAAAAAGATATGCCCAGGGAGTGCTTATAAGTAACAGGCAATAAATTGTGTTGCGAGATATGGGTACAGTCACGCGTATTCAGAAACGGACATGGCATGGATTTACTACCGAAGGAAAGCGAGCACTCGGTAACAAGGGATATATGCGGATGATCGAAACGGGTGCATCCTAGAATGGTGTTATCTTTACTTCCCTCGTACGCACCGTTACCGGCCCGGGCACTAACAGGAGCACGGCCAACTTGGACTTCGGAACAGTCTGGGAGACTCCCTTATCTAAGGCTTACCTTATACCAAAAGAGTGAGATCCAATAATCTGTCAATAAGTTCTAGAAGTGCGCTGTGACGTTAAGAAGGTATGTTCCACTGGAGAGGTATAAAACGAGCTCAAATTCACATAGACATTAAAGTGGTATCGTGACAGCCAATCGATTTGTTGACTTGCTATTTTCCTTCCCTCATACTCGCAACTTATTGCACTAACCCTACTATCCGTAGCCATCCAAAGGCAAAATCAATATCATCCAGCGAGGTGGAGATGTTTCGGCTGGCGTTGCCGTAATTCGGGAACCCAAGCCGTTTCTCGGAAATTTAGTGTCCGAACGGATTCGCAACAGCCCAGCAATGTTTATCCGACTCGATGATTTGCAGTCGAGAGCTGAGGACTCTGTATTCATCTATCACTCGGCGGAGCCGAGCCGTAAGCGATTGACAGTATCGCCCGCAGATAGGAGAATGAGGCCTATTGGAGGTGCCAGACGGGGAACTAGCCCTCATGGAAGGGTGAGGTCAAAAGCGGGGGAACCACGACTCTTTGACATAAGCCCCGCTATATAATAGGAAGAAGTGGTTTGGAGTGACATATTGCGGACAACCAGTACATCAGAGACTCATACATCATGTCGTATCCAGAGGGCACAATAGAAAAGGACGTCATCATCATTGGAGCAGGTATTGCTGGCGTATGTTTCGCTCACAGGCTACAAGAGAGGCATCCGGATCTTAGTTATTGCATCTTGGAACAGCGACACGAGCTCGGAGGCACCTGGAGCCTCTTCAAATACCCAGGTATTAAGAATTACTATCGTTGTATCACAAACGCTGACATTCTGTTAGGCATAAGGTGCGATTCAGATCTGTATACTTACGGCTTCCCATGGAATCCTTGGTCCGAAAATCGCGCGCTGGCGAACGGTTCAACCATCCTTGAATACATGAAGCAGACTTGTCGTCAAGATGGGACCGACAAACACATTCTGTTCGAGCACAAGGTGGAAAACGCTTCGTGGTCTTCCAGGACACAGACGTGGTCTTTGCAAGTCCAGCATGGCATTATTGGTAAGACCATGCGATCAAGATTCGTCTTCCTTGCTACCGGCTACTTTGACCACGAACAGCCTCTACAGGCCATCATTCCTGGAGTCGAAAAGTTCCATGGGAAAATTGTTCATCCTCAATTTTGGCCAGAGGAATTCGACTACACCAATATGGACGTCGTTATCATCGGATCGGGTGCTACCGCGATATCTCTTCTTCCCGCTATGGCGGGCCAGGCGAAGCATGTCACCATGCTTCAACGCTCTCCCAGCTATATAATGTCAATTCCGCTCGAAGGCGATTGGATTGAACGAGTGACCCGGGCAGTTGTACCAGCGTTCCTAGCGGCCAGACTTGTACGGCTGAAGTGGATCGTGTTTCCTGCGATCTTCAGGAAGTTTTGTACAATGTTTCCCTCGTATGCTCGCCAAATGATGCGGAAACTCACGGAGCCTCAACTCAAACAAGGTGTTCTGGTTGATCCGCACTTCAACCCCCGATACAGCCCGTTCGAACAGAGGATGTGCATGTGCCCTGACGGTGACTTCTATGAATGCTTGCGAACGGATGAAGCGAGCATCAAAACAGGAGTCATTAAAGACGTCATCTCGGATAGCATCCACCTGGAATCTAATGAGCAGCTTCATGCCGATGTTATCATTACGGCGACAGGATTGAAGCTGCGAGTTGGCGGAGATATCAATATCAGCATCGACGGCACGCCAGTCAAAGTCAATGACCGGTTTGTATGGAGAGGGCTCATGTTCGAAGAGATGCCCAACCTCTTCTTTTCGTTTGGGTATCTTGACGCAAGTTGGACGCTGGGAGTCGACACTTCAGCACAATTAGCCTGCAAGGTTCTTAGTCGGATGAAGAGAGATGATGTTGGCATGGTCTTTCCCAAGCGTAGCGAGGTCGAAAAGCAGACGATGAGGGAGGTCAGCATCATGCCACTAACCTCTACTTATGTGGAGAAGGCAAGAGCTGATCTACCAAGGGTTGGCGATCGTGCGCCCTGGCAGCCTCGGCAGCCGTATCTCTGGGAGCAACTTTCGCTCAAGACGGGAGACGACTTTATCGGCTTGGAGTGCATTAGAACTAACAGATAACAAATAACGATTGCGATTTGCACTTCTAATTGTTTGCACGGGCTCTGAGGTCCGCACTAAGTCCCCTCAGGCTCTCTGATCATGCGCAGGGTAGTAAACCTAAGCCCTGACTCCCCTGTGACTATTTCTCAGCTGTCAGGCACGATTGGACGACCTGTTTTCAGCCAAAACTCTCCGTGGAGCCAAAACTGTCACCACGAGATCTGAAGAATGAAGGGACTTTCCAATGGATTGCGAGTAAAACCTTAAAACTCTTTCCTTACTATTGCCACTCGACAAAGAAATCATCGAACCCTACACCAGAGCCTGTTCCACTCATAGTTTTGCGTAAGGATTCCGTCTATCCGAAAAAGACATTTCCTTCCATCTGCCGCAGATGCCCCGCACATCTGCCCCAAGGAAGGGATCTTTGTCGGGTTTTGCAACAGCCCAAGACGCCTCAAAATTGCCTACGTCTTCTCCTCCACGAGAGAAGTCCCAATGACTACAGTTCTTTGGATAAGCTCCCATCATTGTGAATCCGGAGAGCTCGACCTGGGATAGAGCTTCTGATACATCCTCCGCCTGGATTCCTCGCCCTTCTCCAGGCGTGAGTAAGCTGAAAGGCGTACCAGGACTTGTGTTGTAGGTTTTGTGAGCCACACCCGCGGGTATGAGAAAGGCGTCGCCAGCCGTTGCCTGGATCTCAAGTCCGCCACTCTCGAATGCACCACCCCAAGTATTCTTCTCCAACTCTTCATCTAGGTCTGCAACACCAAAGCGAATGGTAGCCGTTCCGCTGAGTATTGTCATGCACTCATGCACGCTAGAATGGTAATGAGAGCCTTGCGTAGGTCCGTAGCGAAAGATCCACTGGGTTTTCCAAGCGTTGACATTGAAGAGATCGTCTATATTTTCAGGACGTCGTTCAGACTCAGATAAGAGGCCTACATAATGGAGTAGAGGCTGTGGAGAGTTAGGAATAAGGCGAGTTGGTGCAAGATAATATACATTGACTGTGACCATGACGTATGTGTACAAAATGCGTGTGTAATTTTCAGTGATTTGAAGGCCAGACAACTCTAGAATGTATCCGCCTTAATACTGGCAAGCATTGTAGTATCTTGACTTGTACAGGGTGGCACCGGTAATGTCCCGAAACTGCAGTCGGCAGAAGCTGCCCGCATCAGAGCGAGAATGTCGTATTGCCTCAGCTTCCCGAGCACTGAGCAATTGGCCTCACCTGGCCAGGTGATCAGAACCTTGTCCCCGGAAGACTCATCCGAAGCTCGTATGCACTGCGCTAGTGACCATCGAAACCGCTCAGCTGACATGGTAGAGTGTGTCAGACTATTTGCCACAGATACAATGATTGTGCGATAAGCTCGAGCGCTTTAACACGACGATGTTATCATGGGACATTGACGACTTGGGGCATAGTAATCTGAAAGTTGCGTTGTGCGAATTTTCGACTGATCAAAAACCGCAGTGTGATCTATGAAAGGCCTTGACGACAGCGTTACTTATACTAGAAATACCGTATGATGTATTACGAACTACGGAGAGAGCTGTTTCCATTCCATATGTTCTGTTTTCTCATGTATTAAACAAGTATCCGTCTACTTTCGGACAAAAAATGTCCAGAGGCCCAGCATCTGTAGAACCTCAACCCAGAATCCCACCACAGGCTCTTCTTCTAAAGTAGCCTCGTAAGCATCGATATCCGGTTTCTCCCAAATCAGATCAGCCTCATGAGCAGAAATGATCTTTGTCCTCTTGAACAATTTCCAGAAGGAGAACGTTGCTATACCAACAAGCACCATAGTGTAGTAGGTGAAGAATGCTGCAACACTCCATGGTGCAAAACTTGAATAACCGTAGCAAAGAACGACAAAGACTGTACCAACCAGACCAGCCCAAGCACAGTAAGGCTGAAAATATCCGTAGTATGGCAAAGTCCTACGATCGAGGCCTTGGACTTTACAAGCTCGATAGAAAAAGAGGAAAGTGATGCAAATGACCACATAATCGATGACGCAGCCAGCAGTGACCAGATTGACCAACCAGTGAAGGACCGTGGAGGAGCTGCTGGAGAGCTGCAAGAATGACAACATGGGGAAAGCCATTGTAACAACCACACAATACACCGGCACGCCGCTCTTGGTACACCTTTTGAGGAATGCAGGTGCTCGACCTTCCAAAGACAAGCTGTAAAGACTGCGGATTGCACAGTAGGTGTACGTGTTTCCAGCAGAGAAGATACTGGTAACAAGCAGAGCGTTGACGATGTGAGGTAGTACGCCTATCTGCATGTTTTTCATAGCGATAACGTAGGGCGATGCAGCTGCAGTGCCTCCACCTTCTCCAGAACCGCCAAGAATGGCTGCGAGTGTTGGGTCCCTGTGGGAGATAATTACACTAACGCAGAGAGCACTTCCGAGGAAGAAGAAGCCGAATCGCCAGAAGGCTGTCTTGAAAGCTGCTTTGACGTAAATTCGAGGCCGGATGACCTCACCAGCGGCCATGGCCAGATATTCGGGGCTAGAGAAAGAAGTTAGCAGTGGTACCTGAATTGAGGAAGCTGCGACAAAGAAAAAAGAATGCTGGACTGTTCCAGCAATCTCCTTGAATGTTTTTTTGCGGCCACGTACCCAACTACGAAGAATGAAGCGGACCATAGTGCTGCTAGGAAGCCTTCAAGACGGCCAGCGTCTCCAGATGAGCGATACTCAGCGAAAGCGCCATGTTTCCAATTGCGAAAACCGTATGCATCGTGTTGCGGATTGACCCCCACCATTGTAAAAAAGGTGAAGCCAAAAAGGATTCCGACGAGGAGGACTTTCCCGCTAGAAAGCCAGAATTCAGCTTCACCATATACTCCCACAGCCAAAACATTCAAGATTCTGAGGCAAAGGGTCAGCACTGATACGTGAATGTGAGAAACTGATCGCTTACTTACCCATAAAGTATGATGCAGACCGTGACAATAGCCCAAGCCGGGATGTTATCGCTCCAGAATGACAGTAACACCGTCAATGCCGTGATTTCAAAAGGTATGATCAAACCTTAGTACATTTTAGCAGAAGAGAGACTTTAGTACCGTTGAAGTTTACCTTCGTAGAGGAAGAAATTCCAGCCTACCATGAAGCCAAGAGCTTCGTCCACCCACTTGCCAGACATCCGGATGAACCCACCACTAACGGGCATGAAAGTAGCCATTTCTGCCATGCAGTTGTTAACGAGGCCAATCAATACACAGTACAAAGCGACACCGAGGACAAGACTAGCTGGGCCTGCATTCGAGAGACCGCTGCCGATGGTAACGAATAGGCCAGTACCGATCGAGCCTCCGATCGCTATAAGTTGTAGTTGTCGATTGTTGAGCCTTCGCTCCAGATGGTTGACATTGTCAGAGACCTCGCCTACTGGTGAGGTCGAAACGGTGCGGGTGAGGCCAAGGTTGGTCTCTAAGTCTTTGTCTTTCGAGAAACCCATGTTTGGAGAGCGTAAGGAGATTGAAGGATGAGGTGTTTGTGGAACCAGATGTGAACAGGTCGAAAACTGGGGTAATAACCAGTCTGCAACTAACTCCTTGAATATCAGCTCCTATCTTACACCTCGGCCGTTCTTACTAGTTACAGCTTGGCAGCATGGGGGAAGCGAGGACACGGTAGGCGTTCCCGAAATCTGTTTTCCTGCGGCAGACGACCCCGCTGCACAAATGGCATTATTGCCGTGCTCCCACTTGCACTAATACGCCATTCTACGTCTAGACTGTTTCAATCGTAGCTGCTTGTTTGTTCACTGATATGATCGATGAGTGCTACTAGCTACTAACACGTCTGGACGCGCAAGATCAGCCATCGATTGGAGTCAATCACTCTAGACTAGTCTTACTCGAAAAGCTCAATCAGCGCACGCAATGCTCGCAGACAGCTGGGTGTCCAAGGGATTGTGGCGGGCTTAGGCTGCAGAGAAATGCCCTTATCGCGCAAAGCTTCTGCATGCCTGTTCCAAGCCGATAGACTAGGATGCGTTTTCCGATAGCTTCGAACTGCGGGCCCATGTACGGCATTTATTGCGGATCGGTAGGATCAATGCCGTTTCCGATTGAGATGTGCACGCGTTGCAGTCAAATACGAAGCTCAGGCTGACGCTTTCACACAAGAGTTGAAGAGAGAAACCTGCTCAACGACGAACATAATCCTGAGACAACCGGAGATCTTACCTAAGCGTCAGATGCGAATTACGTCAATGGAAGCTGCGAGAGGATGAATTTGTTCCTCAGACTGAAGTCTTGGCGGTCTACGGCAAGATGAATATCACGATAGGTGCATGAATAAAATCATTTTTGGGTTTCCATTCAGCTATGTTATGCTGTTGAAGGTCACTGGCCCTCAGGTAAATGACAAGAAGTTAGGGTGCTGCTGCTGTTTTCAAAAGAGTCCTTTACAGCGCGTATGCTGGAAAACCTCAGAAGCACATTCATAGAGTTTGCTTTGTCATTTGTCCCACTCGATCTTGCTCCACCAAATGGATGAGCACCAATAACCGCCCCCGTGCACTTGTCGTTGATGACAAACATGCCCACTGCATCTCTAAGTTTTAGATCTGCAAACTTTATGGCCTCTCTATCTCGTGCAAACAGGGAGCCTGCGAGCCCGTACTCGGTGGTGTTGTTGATGAGGGCACAGACGTCTGCAAAGCCTGTCGGAGAAACATCGTCGTATGTTTGTACAGCAAACAACGGCCCAAAAATCTCTTTGGTCATAAGATCGCTTTCCGCGCTTTCGTCCGCTTGATTAACCTCAAAGATAGCCGGCTCGACAAAGAAGCCTTGGCTTCCGTCTTGTGTCCCACCATATAGAAGTTCATGACCATCTTTCTTGGCCCGAGAGACAAATTCGCGAAAGCGTTCGAAAGCAGCTTGGTTTATCATTGGACCAAGGGGGTGGTGAAGTTGTCTGACATGGTTTCCATGGGTCATCTTCGCTGCCTCTCTAAGCAAGGCATTGCGAAGAGCACCGTCCTCCCACATCGACCTGGGAACAAACAATCGAGATTGAGCACTACACTTTTGCCCCTGGAACTCAAACGCTGAACGAATCGCTGCCGATGCTAGCCAGTCGACGTCTGATGCGCAGGAATTATGAACCAAATGAAAGTTCTTCCCACCGCTTTCGCCAACGACGCGTGGAAAAGTCTTGTACCTGGGCGTGTTGATGCCAATCTTGGTACAAAGATCTCGTAGCACCGCTGAGGAGCCAGTGTAATGAAGTCCAGAGAAGTGAGGGCTGTTGAGTGCAGGTTCGACTATGGTATTTGGATTTGCGAGCGGTAAAAACTGGATGACCCCATGCGGCAAACCAGCTTCTTCCATGACTTGGTAGAGGATGTAGTTCGACAAGACGGCCATCGGAGACGGTTTCCACAGCACTACGTTCCCAAGAATGGCAGGGGTGAATGCGATGTGAGCTCCAAGTGCTGTGAAATTGAAAGGCGAGATCGCAAGTATAAAGCCTTCCAGCGGTCGGTAGTCAAGGCTATTGTAAGCCGAGTCAGACTGCTTGAGCGGCTGCTGCCGGTACAATTGATGGCAGAAGTATACGTGGAAGTTGAGTGTATCAATCACCTCAGTGATGCAATCCCCATCGGCTTGTCCACACGTTTTACCCTGCCCGATCATGGTCGCGGCCATGAGCTGCCATCTGTATTTCGTCTCTACTAACTTCGCTGCTCGCTTGTAGATAGCTGCCCGCTGACGGAAAGGCATATTAGCCCACGTCTTCCTCGCTTCAAGAGCACCAGGAATGACTGTTTCTTCAACAGTCTTCTGGTCAACCTCATGAAATTCTGCTAACGGAGGACCGTTTCGATTCCAAGGATTGGCTTGCAAGCTCTTGCGACCCGTGTAGAGTCTCTGGCCGTTAACAATGCTAGGGACTATCGCAGTGGTCTTTTCCATCTCCTCAAGAGCTTGGGTCAGAAGACTCCGATCTTCCGAGTTGGGAGCGTAGGAAAGCTGTTAGTGAGTATCGTTAGAGAAGTTTTTACAATTGCGGGTTTGCGTACTCACCCCGGCAGCATTGCTGGGTTCTGGAATCTGAAAAAGAGACATGTTCCGTGTAATGTTTTCTGTTGTTGCTTTTTCTCTAGGGTTAAGAGTAGGCAAGGAAGCATTTTGTAGGCATATCGTGTTCTAGTCAGATCAGTATGGCGGTGCCGGCAAGTACTTTCCGTAACTTCTCGGCTCACACCGAGAGACAAATCCATCTCTTTCCAGCATTTCGTCTTCGGCCCGAGAACGAGTTGGTCAGTTAGTCCTACGCACATCCACTCGCTCGACCGCATGTTTGCAAGCGGCCCACGCTCCACTCCGATTTCACTCCGATTTCACTCCGGGCCCTTCCGTTCTTGAATTTTACGGGATCAGCATCCGGATGATTAACGGGAGCTCCTCGTCTCACTCAATCTCGTGGGGGTGGATTTACGCTAATGTGTCCGTGGCCTTGAGTCCTACCGTAAGGCGCAGCCACACGCTCAATCAATGGAGTCTTTGCCCTAGGCGTTCGCACCGCTCTTAAGAAACTAGGGCATGAAGCCTGGAACCCTGAATAAACTAACTGAGAGGCCATCAGAAGACAACCTGTTAGAGTATCTACAATAGAAACAGAGATGGCCAGACTGTTCCAGAGAGTATCGTACAGAGGGGCCAAGCCCCAAAGAAGTAGCATGCGTAGTACCGTCTGCTTTAGAATTAATCCGTTCCACCCTATGACCAAGGCCTATACTTTAGTCACTTGACCGCAGTGCAAACAGTGCGAAAGAAACCAGAGTTTTAGATTATATATGCATGGCTAGCTGAAGTGTTAATGATCTAGCGGGTACAGTGGAGATCAGAGAGAACCATCATACAGTGAATGGCAGAAACCGTCTACGAATCTCACGGCCAAGTCGCATCCTTTCGGCAGCGGCCCCACCTCTTCCTTCCAAGATGGCCTTGTTTTCGGTAGCTCGTCTAGCTAAGAATGGAAGGCATTCTTTCAGCTCGCCATAACTCATTGACTATGTTATCAGTGTGATTAGTACCAGCAAGGTGAGGGGTTGACGGACAAAACTTACCTTGACGACAAGGGGAAACCCGCCATCTGTCGTTAAAGATCCAGTAATTTTGTTTGTTAAGTCGTCTTTCATACCTACATCGATAGTCAGCTGCGGCGCGCTTTCTCATTGGAAACCGAGGCTTGCCGTATAGTTGCGCGAAAGCAACACTCCCCGCAACTTCTTTTCGAACAACAAGTTTTTCGCCATTTGCTGCGAGCTCAGCCAAGCCATACTTTTCCAGCAAAGAAATTCCGAGGTCAACGCTGATGGAATTATGAGTTGCGAATACAGCACTGATCCTGGACTTGCCTCCCTCTCGTATTTGATTGGCAACTGTGTCAAGAGTTTTCTCGATTCCATAGTTGAAGCTGGCATCTGTTTCTGCCTTGGTGGACCAGACAGGTCCCTGACCTTGCCGGCCTTCTTCTCGATGCCGGCTGGCTTCCGTAACCATGTAAGCACCTCTAACCTGCTTGAACAGTAACTTGAAGCCTTTTTCATCTGCTCGACGAATTTGCTGATCAATAAGCGCTGGATGCCTACGAAGATAGGCCTGGAAAGAAGCAATGCATGTAGCAGGTCCATCCAACGTGTTGTATTTCTGCATGAGTTCGTCTGTCAAGCTGTCGATGACTGGCTGGTACCACGATTGTTCTGCATCAATGACAATGCGAACATTGTTATCTCGTGCCTTACTGGCAATTGACTCGAGTGTAGATCTGAGAGCTAATAACTGCTCGCGATCTGCTTGCGTGACATCTTTCCCTGACAATGCTGCCTCCCAGTCGCCATCGTGGGGTAGACCAGGTAAGGGTACAGTAGTATCCAAACCCTTATCTGCTCGGGCTTTCAAAATTGCTTTGGAGCCCCGGTATAAAGCGACAGGATGGGGAAGTAAGCCAGTGACTTTGATCCGGACCCAAAACCGATTATCACCGCCGGTAGCGCTTGCGTCCGGCCAGTGTTGCTTTGCCAGCTTTGCCTGGGCATCGATTGAAGAGAGAACGTGTTCTGTCTGCGTCAGGATTAATTGGGGATCTTTGCTGGATCCATCCAATTCAGCTTCAATGTTGTAACCAAGCAGAGTACCTATCTGCCGTTTGCGCAGATCTTCTATCTTGGGTATGCAGTCCTCCGTTGTTTCGCCGCCAAGGAACTGGTTGAAGAAAGTTCGCATGACGAACGTATTTGACATCGAAGAGACGACTGGAATCTTGGAAACGACGTTGTAAAGAGACTCGCTCACGTCGACCCATATCGGCACAGAGCAAAACGCGAAAGCACTATCATATTTTTCAGTATTTGCATGCTGAAAATTCCAAGTACAAAAAAAATGAACTTACATCCAGCCAGAACAAAGTTTAGTAAGAGGAACAGTAGATAAGGCCTTCACATCTCGGGGATCCTCGCGAACATCTTCTCGGTTTCGAATCAATCCCACTGTCAACAAACACACTACACCTGTACCAGCAACAGCGTAGATGGCCTTTTTATTCTTTCGTGTGGCATGCTTTGTTGTAGCTATGACTCGTGCATATCGAGAAGATTGCGCAGCGCCCGTCGACGATGAATATAATCGCCGTGTGGTTGTCAAGACGCGATACTGCGTCGCGGGTAGGACAGATCTTGCAATGCTTGAGAACATGTCTGAAGATATAGAAGATTGGCTACAACTAAACGCCTAAAGAGATGTCTGGTCTCAAGACGGGATGGGTGTGCATACAAGTATCGAGGACAGCAGCTGACGGATACAGGCCCACTGCAAGGGCTTCTTCGGGCCGGTACGATCGTCAATAGATCTCCACCCGAATCAAGTTCTGAACTCCGCTTGTCTACGTAGCACCCGTTTCGACCCATCAAATTATCCGACTGAATACATGTCAACTGACGTTCTAGGTTTATTCTAATCCAAATGATCTCCGATCAGTGCGGGCGCTTGGAGAAGAACACGATCCTAGATTGCCGCTGAGCTCAACCGAATGAGTTGGTACTTGGCTTGAGGAACGGGGTAGTAACAGAGTGAGTAGCCGTTGCGATATGCGCTGTCAGTGCTGGTAACTACACAGAATGGTTACACAAGATGTATGAGCGGTTTTGAATGCAAAAGTGGGGTAGGTGTACACCAAGATGCAGTGTTCGGATGTCGAAGCCGAGATGCTTCGCCATCGTGCGGCCCGCGGCGAAGCGGAGAATCCGTTCTTATTTTATCATACGAAGTACTCATAGAAGGGTTATCGACTATTAAATGCACCATTTTCGCTTGCCGTAGCTAAACACCGTTCATCATTCTTCCATTATAGCGCAGCCTCATTGCCTCACACAACACTTCAAACACACCCGCAACCACCCTCTCGGAGCTATCAAATTTCGAGATTTGATCTGAAACCATGCCTGGTCGTCTGCAAGGAAAGGTTGCTCTTGTGTCGGGCTCTACGCAGGGCTTCGGGCGAGGCATTTTGGAAACCTTTGTCCGCGAGGGCGCTGTAGTCCTCGGCATGGACCTCCAAGCGACTGATGGCCCAGTCGATGGCTACTCAGAGCAGCAGGCGTACCAGATTCAAGCCAACGTTGCGGAAGAGGCTAGCTGGAAGAAAGCAGTACGTGTCCCGCCGTCCAGTAGAATCCCAACACAATGTTCGCAAATCAGCACACGGGCCTTTGCTAACAGAAGCCTCGTCCTTTACAGCTCAAAACCTCGATATCTCGATTTGGAAGCGCCCCCTCTATTGTGGTTCACAATGCTGGCTGGTCGTATCCCAACAAATCAGGTCTTGATGTTACCATTGAAGAGTTCGAGCGGCTCTTCGCTGTCAACGTAAAGAGCATTTACCTTGCTTCCAAAATCCTCATTCCCGAGATGAAAAAGAACGGACCCGGGTCGACAGTCGTCATCTCGAGCGAGAATGCTATCAGACCTGGCGCCACTCAGACCTGGTACAACGCTACAAAAGCTGGTGTCTCTTCAGCTACCAAGTCTATGGCCCTGGAGTTTGCCAAAGATCAACTTCGTTTCAACACGATCTGCCCTACGTCTGGTAATACACCTTTGCTCAACAAGTTTGCAGGGATGGCAGACGGTCCAGTCCCTGCGGAAATAATCAAGGCAAAGTGTGCAGCCATCCCGATCGGACGTCTTGTCGAGCCATCGGATGTGGCAAACGTTGCACTTTTCCTTGCAGAACCTGCTAGTTCAATCATCAGCGGAATTGAAGTCCTTGTGGATGGTGCTCGTTGTGTTTGATGACCAGAAGAGCAAACTCGGAGCAGAAAAGGATGAATTCTCCGATTCGCTGTGTCACACTTTACGTTGATGTAATCTCTTGCTACGTCTGGGATGATCATAGCCGATCTGTTAGGGGCACTATGTAAATGTCTGTCGCACCCAGGGTCGGCATGAGACATGGCAAAGCGACCAGAATATACATCGAGATCAAATCTTTGCAAATTACATCCTAAGTATCACACTGTCATTTAGTCCGCAGATATGGGTCATTATGTAAACGATCACGAACTATGCCCAGGTGACATTAACTCCGCATCGAGATCACATTTGAGGGAATCAGCATGCACCCACTGCTCGTAATGTTGACACGACGCACCGCTGCTTGGTCAACACGTCACTGATCCTTCCCATCTTCTCTTGATCACTGCCACAAGCAGTCTACTGAAATGGTCAATTAACTGAGTAGGACAGTCCAGCGAGCAGCTGGTCGTGATACCGGAGATACCAATATGGCTGCACTCATCACATTACTGAAGATCAATGTAAGTACGAGAGATAGCATGGTTGTCAATATTTGATTTCGAGGATCTTGACTATCTGGACAAAGATTTTGACTTTTCAGCCGCTGCCATGATCGCGCTTGTAAACGCCGATCTGACACCCAGCTTCTCAAGTTCCAGAAGTGCACGAATTGAGCACCCTCCAGGAGATGCAATTTTCTCTCGTAAAACACTTGGATGGTCTCCTGCAGGCACCAGTTTCATCATCCCGATTGCGCTTTGCATTACCATTTCCGTCGCTTCTGGGCGTTTCACTCCCTCCGCAACAGCAGCATCAAGCAAACCATCAACGGCGAGCAGAAGTAGCGATCCCGCACAGCCTACTAGAACCGCCGAGATATCGAATGTGCTCTCATCGACAAACTTTGACTGACCCACCTGATTAAAAATCCAGGAGGTGAACTCGAGATTCTGCTCAGTCAAAGTTTCCAAGTTGGCCGTGCACAGAGACATGGCCTCTCGGATCTTCGCAGCCATGTTCGGCATTACGCGTACAATCTGGAGGGGTTGCCCATTTTTTTCAGCCCCGGATCCTTCAGTGACTTGGCGTGCTAGCACTGTGGTTGAGATTCCGGCCATTATGCTGATGATCAATTTGCCTCGCAGAGCCTCTGTGACACCTGCGAGCCCAAAAATTTCCGGCCTCTTGACAGGTTTAATGGCCAGGATGATGACATCTGCTTCTTTGATGGCTTGCAAGTTGTCCTGTTTGAGCAACACTGTGACTTGCACTGATTTCGAGGACAACGAATTGGTGACACGACGCTTGGAAGACTCCGAGCTGACCGTGGCGATCACGCGTTGGGGAGCAAAATTGCTTTTGTCGGTCGGGTCAACGATGCCTGCAGCGATAGAAGTTCCCAATGCTCCTAAAGCACGACTGTCAGCTACTGAGTTTGATGGCTGGCATCCTGGAGAGGGGGGAAGAGGGGTGTCTTACCACATCCAATGATCGCTACTGTTGTGTATTTACCCATGGTGGTGATTGTTCCGGGGCGCTTTGCTTCGAGCGCACTCAAGATAACAGATTCACAAGTCGCGCTTTGCAGCAGATGTGCGTATTTTTGAATGGAATGGCATCACTATCGGTGACATCGTTCTCATACTGAGCTCCTCATGTCTCGGGCCGCATTCTACTTATTTCAGGAAAGCACGGTACTATCCGTTGCATGGGCCGCGTTGATATATTTCCTCCAGGGTGTCCCGACATACCCCGCACACTAATTGTTGATTTGCTGGTTTTAACAACGCAGTGTAGATTGAAGCGCTGCTCCTTCTCAACGGTTGAGTCCGCAAAGACAAGGTTTATCGGAAACCGGATCGGATCGGCAACGTCGGAAAGCCGATCCCTAGTATGGCACACGTCACAGCTAGCGAACATGCGGTGTTCGCAGTTCGAGTTTCGGCACCGATGCGTGACGTCCGTCCCTAGCACAGTTTTGTTCTTTGACTGTGTATGCGTGACAGATAGGCGATAGAATAGTTGACGGTGCCTCCTACACGTGCTCCGTTTTGTCCTATTGCTTTGATCCGACATGGTACCTAAGTGGGGTTGCGGATGGAAATGCCGCGTGGGCAACCTGTCGACAACGTGAGGTGTACGTGTAAGCGATAAAGATTGCAATCCGCTGTTGCTGTTTTTGTAAGGAAAACGGTGCCGTCGCTTGCCAGGCACAATTGGCCCTTTCGACTGAAGACTTAGAGTCAGCCTACCCAACCTATCCCTACAAATCGGCGCCAGACACCTAACCCCACGCCTGGTCTGTTCTTGAATAGAGGCTTAGCTTAGGTTGGACCTATCCCATAATGCTAAGGAGTGCCTTGGAACGGTAATAAAGATCACAAATGCCGAGCTGCAACATCTAAGTGTGTCCTCGGCGGCTACTCCAAATGCCGGTTTGGCCACAGTAACGGCTAATGGTATGAGATAAGCCCTGTCACTCAATGCTTCATATCCTTTCTAGCTTAGCTGAAGACCAATAACACGTCCATGGATTGAGATCCAGTACCGGAGAATGAGCTTAGCACACAGTATATCCTCCATCCACCTTGATCTCCTGGCCCGTGATGTAGCCAGAGGCATCTGACGCCAGGAATGCTACCGTACCCATCAATTCTTCTGGCGGTCCCATTCGGCCCTGTGGAATCTTGGACTCCCATTCGAGCTTCAATTCAGGGTTGTCAGCGAGAATCTGCGCCTTCCTGATTTCTGTCAGCTGTTATGATCCATTATGATCGTGAGCAGTGACTCACATAGCTTGCTCCGTGATCATGTATCCCGGACTCAAGCAGTTCACTCGAATGCCTTTGCTCGCCCATTCGACGGCCAAACTGGCTGCCAGATGCCGTACTGCTGCTTTGCTCGCGTTGTACATGGCTTGCGGCTGGGGCACGTTGACGATGCTGCCGCTAATGCTCCCAGTAAAGATCATGTTGCCGGGCTTGTTGCGCGATATCAAGTGTTTCGCAATCGCGGTCGCATAATAGAACGTGCCTTCCACATTGACGCCGAGCATCGCCCTGATTTGCTCAGGTGTCATATCCACAGCTTCCACATTTTGACAATATCCGGCACAAGCGACCAGAGTTGTGATCTCATCGTGCTTGCTGAGAATTTCGCCAATCGAGTGCTCGGCTTCTGCTTTCCTCCCCACATCGGCATAATGCGCAGTAATCTTTGGGACCCTGAATGATACATCAGACTGTGGAGAATTGTTTCAGGTTGTGACTTACGGCTGCCCCGCATGCAATTGCCGAAACTCGTGAGCAATCTCAGTAGTTCGTTCTACGGCCTCCTCTTCTGAAGGTTGAGGTAATGATGGTTAGTACACCATATTTTTATCAAACCATCGTTATTTTGGTGGAAAAACGCACTATGAATGTCCACAATCGCAAGATTGGCACCGCTCAGGACCAGCGATCGACTCATAGCCAATCCGAGGCCCCTAGCGCCGCCCGTGATGACTGCAGTCTTGCCAACAAGCGAAAACGCAGGCAGGGTAGGACGATAGATCGCTCCGTGCACATGTCTAGCGGAGCTCAGTACTAGGCCTGGTAAGCGAAGACGCCGAAGAGCTGTTGTACAAATCATGGCGTTGGTAAGTAGAGAAGAAACGTTAGCATGCACGTTGAACTTCGAAGATTTTGCAGCAGCTTTGACAGACCCCAGATGCGGAGGCTCGGTTGTGCTGCGAAGCGAGCAGCGAGCTCTCGCATCGAGGCGTACCTGTGTCCGTGCATGCAATGCGCAGATTCGCGCAATGTGCAGAAACCACCTATACCAGAAACTACCTATACACGTTAACTAGCAATAAGGCTATACAGCTACCTTCAATTACTATTATAATATAGTCTTATAGTAGGGTAGTAATTCACAAGTGTCGCAGCCAAAATAGAGGCAAAATATGACTACATTCTACCTGCTAATTCCAGCTGGTATATAAGCGTATTTATCCTGTGACAACAAGTTTCTAAGACCTAATTCTAATAATCTCTATATACGGCTTTTCTTATTAGAATAGCTGTTAATAAAGAAAGTCACTTAACCTACTTAATAAATATATATATTTTAAGTCTGTATTTAATTATTATAAAGAAGTATAATAAGTAGGAGTAATATATAATAATAGCTTATAAATAGCAATTATAAATATAAAGTAAGTAATTAAGCTGTTTATAATCTATTACTTATTTATTACTACTAGTAACTTTATAGTATATAGTTGTTTTCTAAAACACTTAACACTTTAGTATATACTAAACTAATTTTGAGTTTATAGAGTACTAAATATTTAGCATAATATATACTATAAGAAGCTAACTTCTAAAGGAATTTGCTAGTAAAATATAAGATAGATTTAATAGAGAATAACTTTTAGAGCAGAGGTTATAGAGTTTTTATAACCTTATTCTAAACATATTAGCTTTATAGTAGAGCTTTAGTCTATACTAGAAAGTGTAAGCTAGAGTAGTGCTAAAGCAGTGTACACTAGAAAGCTAGTACCTAGGCTTAGCCTATTATAGTACTTCTTTACTTATTCTTAATTTATTAACACGTGCCTTAGTTAAACTAACTTTATTACCTACTCTCTACTTTTTATATTCTTTATTATACTATTTTCTAAGTCTATATATCTTTTTCTTACAACTCTACTACTACCTAATTATTTAACTGCTCTACTCTGCTTAATTTTTATAATAGTGCCTTTTAGGTCTCTAACTACTTTATAATCCTTTCTTAAGAAGGTATAAGGTAAGTAGGTAAGTTACTCTATTCTTACCTATAGTCTGCTTATTTACTAACTCTTTTACCTTATCTAGGCCTATAGTAGTATTTCTACAGATCTTACCTTATTTAATACTGATTTAGCTAAGAAGGTAAAGCTTATAATAAAAGATATTATTCTTAATAACTATAAGATTAAAGAAGCCTTTAATAATACTTTAGCTAATAACTAGGCTAAGGCTTAAAGTAAGTAGTCTCTATATACTTAACACGCTAGTAGCTTTAAAGATTCTAAAGTTTATATTAATAATATACTAGTTAGCTAGATTTATATCTTTAATACTATTAGCTGCTCTACTAGCTACACTAACTGTATTCTTAGCTAAACTTACTACTATAAGGTAAGTTTCTACTTCTAATCTCTTAGTATTCTTTCTTTTAGCTAATTATTTACTAGGCTCTGTATAAGACTTAGAAGATTCTAAATAAGTACTGTATATTCTTATAGTTTATTAAGAGTAGCTCTATAAAGCTTCTAAATATTATTAAGCCTATCTAGGCAGACCTTAAAAAGTATATAAACATTCTATGTTATACTAACCTTAAATCCTAGCCTAATACTTACTTAGCTACTACTAGTTATAAGACTAAGTAGTCTAAGTATAAAGCTAATATTAATAAGGTTAAGGCTTATCTTTCTACTACTATAGTCTTTACAGAGTATACTACTATTACTACTAAGAAGATAGTACTCTAAGTTAAGACTCTAGTTTGTTATTTCCCTCTTTCTTTATCTGTTTTCTAAAGGTATTTGCTAATTTCTTACTTAATAAGTTAATATAGCTTACTATTAACTTAATACTGGTTATAAGCTTTATTTACTTTAAGGCTAACTTCTACGTATAGGTTAAGCTCTTTTCTACTTCTAAATATAAAAACTTTACCTTAATACTTATTAAGAACATTGCTAATACTATTAGAAGTAATAAGGATAATAGTAGTAGTAAGAGTTCTGCTAAGAGTAGTGCTTAGTGTTAGGTTCTAAGGCAAGGTGCACTAAAAGATAAGGTAACAACACAAGTAATAATAATATAATTAAGAAAAGAGATGTATTATTAACTATAGACTATTTAATACTAGGCATTAATCTAGTATAAGAGACTATTTATACTAGGCTTAACCTAAGATAGGTTACTCTATAACAAGTCTCTAAGGCGTTAGCTATTAGGCTAATAATATCTCTCTTCTTAGGTTAATAGTTCTAATTAACTAAACATTAGGCTAATAGGCTCTAGTAGGGGATATTATAGTCTAATGTAGTCTGTTATAGTATATTCTATGCTAACTAACTAGAGGCTTAAATTTTTGCCTTTACCTAGAAGCATACCTCTCTTTTTTCTCTTTTACCTTTACTGCTAATTCCTGTAGTAAGAGTACAGCTACTCTAGCTGTTTGTAGAGTACTATATATAAGGCTCTCTTCTATTAATTTAGTCTATTACTCCTATATTCTACTTTCTTCTTTAGTAAGTTTCTCTAAAAATTAACTTTTTACTCTTTCTCTTATTTATTCTCTTCCTAGGGCATTATACGCTATTCTAGCACATAGTAGCTAAGATAGGTACCTTTAAGTAGAAAAGAGTCTTTCTAGAAGAGAGAAAACAGGTATAAAGTTAGACAAATATTAAAAAATTAAATTTTAAATTTTAGAGTAGAATTAAAAGCGTATAATTATATAAAGAGAATATACTCTTCTAAATTACAGTCTAAGGTCTAGTTATTAAGTTATAAGAGCTAAAAGAGGGTAGTACTGCAGTGCAGAACGCAGGTTACACTAGGCTAAGAAGAGTTATTATTACCTACTTCTAGGTCTATTACTATATAGCTAGTAACTACTTTAGCTAACTTTATACTACTTAAACAGTGCTCTATAAGTTAATTAATAACTTATAGAACTATAATCTAAGTTGTAGTTATTATACTATTAGAGAGTAGTGCTGCAGCACAGAATGCAGGTTATGCTAGGCTAAGAAAAGTTATTATTACCTACTGCTAGGCTAAGAAGAGTTATAATTACCTACCTCTAGGTCTATTGCTATATAGCTAGTAACTACTTTAGCTAACTTTACACTGCCTAAATAGAGCTCTATAAGTTAATTACAACTTATAGAACTATAATCTAAGTTATAGTTATTACACTATTAAGAGGTAGTGTAGTAGTGCAGGATATAGGTTGTGCTAGGCTAAAAAGAGTTATTTTTGCCTACTTCTAGGTCTATTACTACACAGCTAGTAAATACTCTAGCTAACTTTATACTACCTTAACAGAGCTCTGTAAGTTAATTACAACTTACAGAACTATAATCTAAGTTATAGTTATTACGCTCTTAGAGGGTAGTATAGTAGTGTAGAACACAGGTTATACTAGGCTAAAAAGAGTTATTATTACCTACCTCTAAGTCTATTACTATACAGCTAGTAACTACTCTAGCTAATCTTACACTGCCTAAACAGAGCTCTATAAGTTAATTACAACTTATAGAACTATAATCTAAGTTATAGTTATTACACTATTAGAGGGTAGTATAGCAGTACAGGATATAGGTTGTACTAAGCTAAGAAGAGTTATTATTATCTACTTCTAGGTCTATTACTATACAGCTAGTAACTACTCTAGCTAACTTTACACTGCCTAAATAGAGCTCTATAAGTTAATTACAACTTATAGAACTATAATCTAAGTTATAGTTGTTATACTATTAGAGAGTAGTATAGCAGTATAGAATACAGGTTATGCTAAGCTAAAAAGAATTATTATTACCTACCTCTAAGTTTATTACTATATAGCTAGTAACTACTCTAGCTAACTTTACACTGCCTAAACAGGGCTCTATAAGTTAATTACAACTTATAGAACTATAATCTAAGTTATAGTTATTACGCTGTTAGGGGGTAGTGTAGTAGCATAGGATATAGGTTGTGCTAGGCTAAAAAGAGTTATTATTACCTACTTCTAGGTCTATTACTATATAGCTAGCAACTACTCTAGCTAACCTTATACTGCCTAAACAAGGCTCTATAAGTTAATTACAACTTATAGAACTATAATCTAAGTTATAGTTCTTACACTATTAGAGAGTAGTATAGCAGTATAGAATACAGGTTATGCTAAGCTAAGAAGAGTTATAATTACCTACCTCTAAGTCTATTGCTATACAGCTAGTAACTACTCTAGCTAACTTTACACTGCCTAAACAAAGCTCTATAAGTTAATTATAACTTACAGAACTATAATCTAAGTTATAGTTATTATGCTGTTAGAGAGTAGTGCTGTAGTATAGGATGTAGGTTATGCTAGGCTAAGAAGAGTTATTATTATCTACTTCTAGGTCTATTACTATATAGCTAGTAACTACTCTAGCTAACTTTACACTACTTAAATAAAGCTCTGTAAGTTAATTACAACTTATAGAACTATAATCTAAGTTGTAGTTATTATGCTGTTAGAGGGTAGTATAGTAGTATAGGACGTAGGTTACACTAGGCTAAGAAGAGTTATTATTACCTACCTCTAGGTCTATTGCTATACAGCTAGTAACTACTCTAGCTAACTTTATACTGCCTAAATAGGGCTCTGTAAGTTAATTACAACTTACAGAACTATAATCTAAGTTGTAGTTATTATACTATTAGAGGGTAGTACTGCAGCATAGAATGCAGGTTATACTAGGCTAAGAAGAGTTATTATTACCTACTTCTATGTCTATTACTATACAGCTAGTAACTACTCTAGCTAACCTTATACTGCCTAAATAAGGCTCTATAAGTTAATTACAACTTATAGAACTATAATCTAAGTTATAGTTATTATGCTGTTAGAGGGTAGTACAATAGTATAGAACACAGGTTACACTAAGCTAAGAAGAGTTATTATTACCTACCTCTAAATATATTTAAGAACGCTAACGCGTTATAAGTATCTCTATTTTATTTATATCTACTTAGCTTTATATTAGGGTTATTAGTAGGTTATAAAGAGGCTAGGTTACTTCTAAACTTTAACCTGCTCCTTCTCTCCCTCTTCTCCTACTAGCCCCCTCTATCTATAGGCTCTATTATTTAAACCTTTTAAGCATAGGTTTAACAATACTTAATACTTATATAATAGCTATTATTACTAGTACGTTCTGCAAGGACACTGTAGGCAGGTAAGAGAAATAGAATAAAAATATATAGTATTAGATAAGATAAGATAAATTCTTAGGGGTTAAGCTTCTAAGAATTTAGAGAAATATATATATATATGTGTAGGTGCTAAGAGGTAACTGTAGTTGCTCTAAGGTGTTCCTAAGAGTTAGTATACCTAAGGTAGAAAGCCTCTAGTTACCTCTCTATTTAGCTCTTTAGCCTCTTTATTTCTATACTTATTACACCTCTGTTAATAAGAAAGGTAATTTACTAAATTCCCTTAACCTTAACCCTTTATATAACTGCTACCTCTACTCTACCCTACTATATAAACCTCTTCTACTACTTAACAATTAAAGCTAAGCACTGTTAAATACAATATTAATTCTCTTTCTAGTTACAGTTACTCTGCTTCCTATAGTTAAGGTTACTCTCTCTCCCTAACCCTGCAAAGGCACTGCCTCCTTCTTACTAGTATACCTCCTTACCTTTTTATATCCTCTCTACACTACTTATATTACCTATACTAACTATAAAGTAACCTTCTTTTAGACCTAGAGCTATCTTCTGTTAGTTGCTTAGCGTAAAAAGAATTAAGTTTAGTAATAGATTCTCTAAATTGCTAGATAATAAACTACGTTCTCTGTTATCTAAAGAACCTATAATTAACTATACTAGACTGCCTCTTAATAATTAGTTCTATAATTCTACTTCTAAAACTGTTGTTACCTCTAAGGGTGTATAACTACAAAGCTAGAATACTAAACAGTCTAGCTAACAGGCTGTACTCTTTATAGTACCTAAAGTGTTCTACAGCTTAATTAGATAACTAGCTTTACAACGCTCTAGCAGGTTAGTGCTTAAGGTAGAAAACATAGAGTTCTCTTTTATACCTTCTTATTTGCTATTTAGAGATATAAGGCTATTATATTCTTATAACATATCCTTCTAAAAGGCTGTTGTTAGCCTAGCTCTAAACTGTCTTATAGATAGTAGCTACCCTTCTATACTAATCTTAATTAAGAACAATTTTAAAGACTATAGGAACAGCTCTAAATAGTTAATAACAAGATGTTTACCTAGTCTATTCTCTGTTCCCTCTCTCTCTGTATTAATTAACTCTTCTTAATCTAGTAATATCTTAGCAGATAGAAGTAATAAAGAGCTGCTCTAGGTTCTCCTCTATTGCGTAAACTAAGCAACTTAACGTATAACCTGTGTAAATTATTTAGAGCACTAACTTAGGTTAACTTCTTTACTATTTTGCACTTCTAATATTTACTCTATAAGTCTTAATACAGTATATAATAAACCTCTTCTTAACCTAGCTAGCTACTAGGCAGAGGCATAAGTCTAGTAATCTTACTAATATGTAATAGCAACATAGAAAAGAGTATATTAGACAGTTAGAGAAGAGATAGCTTTCCTTAAATATATTAACAAATATAATTCTTACTAGGCTACTATTATTAAATATAATGCTAGTGTATATAGAAAGAAGGCTCTTTTAAACTAAACTAATGTAAATAAAGAATAAAGCTGTAAACATTACTACTATAATAATTAGGTATAGTTTATAACTAATTTAAAAACGTTTACTTATATAATTATAGAACTAGTTAAACTGTTTATCTAGGGTAGAGGAACGTTATATCTGCTACTAGCTAGAAGAGAAAGATACTTTAAAAAGAAGGATTTAAATAGTAAAGAAGAGTTTAAATAGCATTAAAACAGTAAAAAAGGCAAAGTAAGAACAGAAAATAGAAAATACGCTTTATAGGTCCTAGGCACCTTAAAGAACACGTATAGGTAACCTAAATAATATAATAGACTCTAAATAGGCTAAATAGTGCTCTGTAAGTTAATTACAACTTATAAAACTAGACCTTATAGCGTTCCTGCCTTATATAATAGTAATATTATTGCCTACTACCTGTAGTAGCTACTAAATAAGGATTATAAGAGTGTTTCTTTGCTAGCTCTATATAAGGAACTACAGTACCTACTATATAAACACCTTAAGTAAGTTAAATTAATGTAGAAAGTAGATACTAAGCACTTTAATCTAGTTTTAGTTTAAACCTCCTTTAAATTAGACCTTTTTTCTATACTAACTTCTAAACACCTTTTTAAACTGTGTTCTAGACAAGCTAAGATAATATATAACGTATAACATGCTATAAAGAAGACTAAGAAAGTATATTACTAATAAAGAAAAGGTAGAAGTAAGGCAGGAGACTTACTACGCATTAGAATTGCGTAGAAAGTAATAAGTAACTTACCTAGACTTTGTCTTCTATGCACCTGTACCCTCTAATATTCTAGCTGTAACTAGGCTAGGTGTTAGCCTTTATATTAGCTCTAATATAATTATCTCTTATAATCTTCTAGACAAAGACAAAGATAGAGATAATAAGAGACCCTTTATACTATTTGTAGACAATAATATTAAGGCTGTAGAAGTTACTAGCTAACTTTAAGTAAGTAATATAGAATAGGCTTATAAGCTAGATAAGTATAAAGCGCGTGTTATATAATAAGTAGAGGAGATAGATCTAAGAGCTAAGGATATGTTAATAAGGTTGCTATCTAATATTAAGTATACTTATAGTAGAAGTTACGCATCTATATCTATTATAGAGAATAGTAACAACACACTAGAAGACGCTCTTTATAGCTTCTAGACACTAGTCTAGTAGAGAGCAGCGTTCTTAGCTAGGTTAAGAAATAGAAGTAGCTAGCGCAGAACTTTGCTTCTAATACAGAGTAATATACTTCTATTCTAGGTTAGCTCTATAGTAAGATAATAATTAAGCAATAGTTACGCACAGCAGCTTACTAAAGCAGCTTCTATACAGAGTGCCTTTCTAAGGTAGACACCTTAATTACTATAGTTCTCCTCTAACTAACTCTTAACTTACAGCACACTATCTAGCTAAAACATTAGCCTTTAGCCTACTACAACACTAGAATAGTAAGATATATTTAATCTAGATATTAAATAAGCAGTGTTGTCTGTATAATTAACACCTAGAGCTAGTAGCCTAGTAATACTACCTACAGAGTAAACAGTGTATAAGCTTATAAAGTAACTATAGAAATTCTAGGGCTATATATATAAAGAGCATAAGAAGGTAAAGAAAAGATACTAGAAGTACTATAAGTAGCCTAATATGCACTTAATCTGTAAGAGTCTTAAGTAGATTATATACCTACTTAGCAGAGTATATAACAGAGGCTAACTACTTCCTAATATTATTAACAATTCTAAGATAATAACAAAACAGTCTTTCTTACCTAAAGGGCTTAACTTTAAGGCTGTATTTAAGAGTATAAGCCTAGCTATATACTCTAAGAACGCAGGTACATATAACAAGAACCTGCCTTATAGCTTATACCTAGAGCAGCACTATAATAGAAGTAAAAAGAGGCGTAGTGTTAAGGTAATATTTAATATAAACAGCATATACTACTTTTCTAGCAGCCTAGCGTTTACATAGAGAGGAATTAAGTAGTACTTCTAGATATATACTACTCTTAACCTAGATACTAATATTTACTTTAGGCTAATAGTTAGAGCGTATAACACTTATAACAAGCTAACTATAACTATACTACTACTATACAAGATTCTGTATTACTACTTTAGTGTAGTTATAGGTAGTATCTAGTTACTACTAGTGTTTATCTTCTTCTTTAAGCTACGTTTAGAGAGTCTATATAAGTATAGTAAGTTCCTTAGTAAGTAAGACTAGTAGCTCTAGTTAGACGTAGTGCTGCTTCCTGCTCTTAATACCCTAGTACTAGCAGCTAAGATAAAGTACTATCTCTAATTAGAGAATATTACTACTATAGATATTACTACAATGTTAAAAGAGGCTAAGTAGAATAAGAACAGCTTATAAGAGTAGATCCTGCTGCTTACACTGCAGGCTAAACACCTAAACAGGCTATAGACGTTAATTCTTAAGAGAATTACTAAGAATCTAAGCCTAAGTTGCTTTAAGAGTACTACACTCTTTATAAATACTAAGAATATAAAGCTTACCTATATACAAGAGCTAGGCGTTAGTCTAGTAACTACCTACTAGGTGTAAAAGATAGTATAGAATAAAATTACTAACTTGTAGTTCTATAGCAGAAGCTGTATGTTTATAGACATAGCAAAGGAGGTATACTTAAGAGATTACGTGCTGCTATATAATACTGTTGCTAATAACTTTAAGGTAGAGATATTTCTCTAGAAGTACTACTGCTTAGAGGCCTATACGCGTATATAGGTAAAGCTTCTAGCAGATAGTATATAGGCTAGAGGTAGTCTATAGGTATTAATATACCTATAGGCAACTATATAAGATACTATAGGCTTAACACTGTTAATAAAACTACGCAGATAGAAGAATATAGATAGGCTAGTGTACTTACAGTTCTATAGCACTATTTAGTTACTATTTAATATATCTAAGGTATACATGTTTAATAACTAGGCTGTAGAGAATCTAGCGCTTAATCCTTACTATATCTACTTACTATAAAAGCAGGGCAGCAGTATCTTCCTTAATAAGAAGGTCTATACTACTGTATATATATATAGTAAGAGGTATACTGCTATCTACCTTACAGATAGCTAGTAGCAGTTATATAGGACGCGTAAAGAGTATTGTATATCTCTAGCTATAACAGACAATATATATAGCCTATAGAAGAAGTAGAACTATAAAGGCAATAGTAATACTAATAATGCTCTACTACTACTTTTATACTACGTTGTCCTCTTATATATGCTGTTTAGGTTCCTCTGTACGCAGATAAATAAGTACTATATACTATTTAAGTATACACTTGCTAACATAGGCCTAAGTATCTTACTATAGGAAATAATAGTAATAGTAGTAGTACTATAGGCACTACAGTTCTGCTATAGCAGTAACCTACTAGCTAAAGAGTTGCTGCTGTTTAAAGACTACTAAGAGTAGATATAAGAGGTAGATGTTATAGTAAAAGAAGGACTAGAGATATAGCAGACTATAGCTAACTATAGGCTTAGCTAGTTTCTGCCTAAGTTTAGCTAGGTGTCTAAGTAGCTTACTTAGCTATATAGCAACAATATATTTATAGAGAACTTACTAATATATAATAAGTATAAGCGCTAATAGAGAGTAGTAAAGAGCCTTAGCAATATATACACCTGCTTCTACTAGGCTATCTAGTAGTCTATACAGTATAATATAAAGTAGAACCTCTAGCTACTTAAGAAGTAGTTAGAGTATATATTTGCTCTTAACCTAAACTAGTTTAACACTAACGTATAGTTAGTAATACTAGCAGCGTATAAGATATACTTAGAGCTAACATAGGCTACTATAAAGTAGAACAGCTATATTCTATTCTACTACTATAGTATATACAGAATATTTCTTAAAGATAGTATCTAAGTACTACTATATATTATTACTAGTAACTAGATATGTATTATAAAAGTAGCTAACCTGCTAGACTTACTCTTCTTTTAGAGCAATAGCACTAAGTATAAAGCAGAGGTAAGATTACTATCCTAGCTTATACTGCAGCAGAGCTTTAAGTTTATTAAGAGTTAGCTTAGCTACTAGAGAGCAGATATATAGATAGAGCAATACCTTTATTTTATCTGCTTAACGTACTAGATCCTGCCCTACTTCTTAAGCAGCGCGCTAATCTAATTAACTAAGAAGAATACTGCTAAAGAGCAGACTAGGCAGATAATATAGTTCTTATTTATCTTTGCCTACTTTAAGTACGTATATATATAGTGTAAGAGAGTATATAGAAAGAAGCAGGTAAAGAGGCAGCTGCTACTAAAAGAACTTCTGCTACCTACTTAGCTATTAACTATTGTCTACTAGCTAGTTTGCAAAGTACACTATACAGCATAGACCTATACTCTTACTAACTTATAGAACGCAGTAACGCTAATTAGAGAATGTAGAAAAGTAGGTATAGAGATACTATACTTAGATAGTAGTAAGTAGTACTAGGTTATAGGCTAGGTTAGCAGGAGTAAGAGACCTAATATAGCTGTGTAAGAGAAGTATATACCCCTAACACTGTCTATACAGGCTAGAATACAGAGCTTAGGTCTAAATAAGCTAGATACGCTAATAGTTATATTTATACAAGAGTAAGGCGCTGTAGTAAGGTAGGTAGAGGTAGGTGCTAAAGTAGTTATATTAGCTAGCCTAGCTAACTTAATACTGTTAAGGCAGTCTTTCTTAATAAGAGATGTCTTTAAGTAGACTAGAGAGTAGTTACTAGAAGAGTGTAGTAAGAGTAGCAGCATGTTCTAGCTATCTAAGAGTAGCTAATAGTATAGGCGTTTAATATAGCGTCCCTGTTTAATATAGCCTAGCACCTAGTTCTTACAACAACCTTCTTTTTAAGTAAGGTGTTATATCTATGTAGAAAGTATTTAAGTAAGTAATACTAGAGTCTTACTTATACATATAAAGTATCTTATAGCACGTTATATTAAGAGACTATAGTAAGTTGTATAAAGAGACTATAGTAAGTTATATTAAGAGACTATAGTAAGTTATATTAAGAGACTATAGCAAGTTATATTAAGAGACTATAGCAAGTTATATTAAGAGACTATAGCAAGTTATATTAAGACTCTATAGTAAGTTATATTAAGACTTTATAGCAAGTTATATTAAGAGATTATAGTAAGTTACGTTAAAAGATTATAGTAAGTTGCCTTAGCAGATTTTAGTAAGTTGTACTAAGAGATTACTATAAGTTGCGTTAAGAGATTATAGTAAGTTATATTAGCAGATTATAGTAAGTTATATCTAGAGATTTTAGTAAGTTGTACTAAGAGATTATAGTAAGTTATATTAAGAGATTACTATAAGTTATACTAAGAGATTACTATAAGTTATATTAAGAGATTATAGTAAGTTACATTAGTAGATTATAGTAAGTTGTATTTAGAGATTTTAGTAAGTTGTATTAAAAGATTACTTAGTAGTAGCTATATACGTGTCTGTGTAGGTTATATATCTAACTTACTACACTACGTACCTATAAGTCAAGCAACTATAGGCCTATGCTACCTACTTAGCTAGAGCTACTACTAGGGTATAAGACATGTTAACCTACTATATAATTATAGCAGGGCTCTAGCTAAGAGGTATACTAGTATAAAGAGGCCCTCCTTAAATCTATGTATAGCCTTTATATATATAATAACTATTAGCTTATGCTATACTATGCTATAGAAGAAGCGCTCTATTAGCAGCGCTTTAGCTAGCAAGTAATAAGAGAGCTAGTCCTTCTACCTGTTAAAGCTGTTGCTAAGGTAGCAGAGGAAGCTGTAGCTAGCTGCTATCTTACCTAGCTAGTTAACTACAGCCTTTATAGACAGGGTTAGTAAGGTAGCTATACTAATCTTTAGGAGGCCCTAGTTATTAAGGTTAAGTAGCAGAATATATAGTTTTCTTAGACCTAGAAGCGTTAGCGTGTAAACTACAGCCTTAACGCCTCTTAGGTTCTAAATATAATGCTTACAGTACTCTATAAGGCTAAGAACTTGCCTTTACTATATTTAGAGTTTTCTTATCTAGATATTGTTATTTTTCTAACATAACTAAGCTTCTACTACAGTAGTTTAAGCAATAACAAAGTATTTAACTTTTTTCTTTACCTCTTAAAATCTAACTAAGCTACTATCTACTATAATAAGTAGGTACGTACTATAGCTTCTAATCTGCTAACTAGGTTTTAACAGCTTTCTAGAGTTAGTATTAGGAATTATGTTATGTATATTTAGCAGTTCTTCCTATACCTACAGTACTCTTAAGCAGCTATTAATTACTTTTTAATATACCTTATCTTTCTAAAACTAATAAAGGAGTTCTCTTATAAACTTTCTATATTAAGCTTAAATCTAGGCGCAGTTAAGAACTACCTAATTACTAGATTTAGTAGTATAAATAATATACTTTATGTATTACCTCTTATAGTTAAATAATCTATTCTATTAAGTTAGAGTTATACTAATGCTTTAGTCCTTAGTTACCTTATATAGAACAAAACAGCAGTAAGTAACTTACAGCTAGATTAGTAGAAACAGGTAATAAGTATCTTCTTACTACAGCCCCTAGCGCTTAATATTTCTTTACTAGGTTGTTGTTCTAGTTATTATTCTTATTATTGTTTCTGTTAGTTGTTGTCTCTCTTATTATCTCTGTCTTTCTCTTAGCTAGCAGTATTATCTTGTTTACTAGGTAGTAAGTAAGCGCTTAAAAGGTCTACTCTTAGCTAGCTGTGTAGGTACTATGTCTATCTAGTAAGCTCTAAGTATAGGTTTACCTACATGCAGTAGCCTTCTTAGATAGTCTAGTTCTGCATAAGTGCCTTAAGCACCTCTTTATAGAGCTAGCAGTTGTCTTATATCTTTATTATAAAGGTTATAGTGCTAGGTGCTCTAAGTAGAGCATAGATAGTAATATAGGCAGGCTAGCTAGCAGCCCTAAACAGTAGTTAGCAGAGCTAGTATCTATTATATTTACTAGGTTTTAAGGCAATAGGTTGCTAGCTGTAAACATCTATTATACTAAGCGTTGCCTAACTAGATTAATAGCAGGTTACTTACTACTAGGAGTAAGGTTGTAGTGCTTTCTAAGATAAGATACTGCTATTAATGTAGTATTAGTAGAATTGTACTTTCTAGTACTACTATAATCTATAGCCTTTAATAGATAGTAGGTATAGTAGATAAAGAAGATATAATAAGAATCTCTCTCTAGTACACAGTAATAGCTATAACAGAAAACCTACAACTTCTTACGTGTATATTATAACAGTAGCTTTATAAAACCTAGTAATTATCTAAAGTTAATGCCTTTAAAGTTGTCTGCAAAGTAATCTCTATTATCTAGTATACTATCCCTGTTATTAGAGGCCTCTGTTACTGCTATAGAGCTATCTTCTAGTAGTAATAATATGCTTCTTACCTTATTATTATGTACTATTAATTTAAACAGCGCGTCTTCTATAGAAGTTTATAAGGCAGAGCGTATAAAGAGCAGATATATAGGTAACTAACAACGTAGAGAGGCTTACTAGGTCTAAGGTAGTAATGCTAGAGTAGTTGCGTATACTGTGTGCTAGGTCTATGTAAGTAGAGGTAATACTAGTTGTTAACTCTTAGGAAGCTGCTAAGTTAGCTGCTAGTAACGTTTAGTAGGTAGTAGAGTATCCTCTACTAATAGAGCTGCGCGTCTCTTGCCTTAGGTGCTTATTTTAATAGTAATTTAGATAGTAGGTTAGGTTTGCTTAACGCGTAGTTAACGCATTAAGCTAGTTATAGATAATAATAATACTTAGCGCCTAGCCTTATCTGCTCTAATATAGCGTATAAAACTATACTATTAGACAACTACGTATTATTGTTTTTAAACTTAGCTTAGAAAGTTTGTATAGGTAGTACATCTTAACTTTCCTAAAATATCTAAGAAAATAATTGCGTAGTAGTTATAGAGAATTTTTTAAGTATTTTATAGAAAAGAAATATTAAAGAGATATAATAGTCTATTATTACAAACTTAAGTAATAATATATTTAACAATACAACTATACACTAGGCCTGCTATTATAAGAGCTATTTAGGACTATATAAATATAGAGATCCTAACTACTAGAAATAAAATTAGTAGTTATAGTTAGGTTGTTCTTATTACTATCTTATTAAGTTCTGTGTTGATTTATTAGTAGCTTACTAAACTTCTAATGTATACTAAAATAATATTACAGCTTATACGCTAGTCTCTCTCCTAATTAGAGCGTTAGTAGTAGCAGGATAGATCTACTTTTACCTATTACTAACGCTAGCTATAACATACATATATATTCTACTAACTACTTCTTTTTTTAGAGTATATATAATTAAAAACTCTAGTAGTTTTTATATAAACTATGCTTTATAGTAGCACTACCTTACTAGTAGTACTAGGGTTTAAGCCTGTAATAATAGACTGTTATACCTTAATTTTCTTGTAGCAGTTTAAATCTAGACTAACTACAGCAACTAGAACTAGTAATTCTAGAGTTCTAGGTTTAAGTTAGCTAAGGAACACCTTATAGTGTTTTTAGTTAACTTTATACTTTTTTTTTTGCTAAGGCATAGTTTTTTACTAAGGCTATAACACTAAAAGAAAATCTAAGCGTCTACCTAGCTAACTAATTAAGTTAAGTTTATTAAGTTTTTTGCTATCTAAGTACTTATTTACTTACAAATTTAGGTAGGGCAACTTAATTATTAATAAATCTAGTTAAGGTACTAAGGATAGATAATCTTTTGTCTAGCTAGTTAGTACACAGTCTTAACTTATTAGGCTGCAGTCTAATCCTAGTTCCCTATAGTAGGTTGCCTAGGACCTAAGTAAAACTTTATATTATACTTAATAAGTTACTATAAGTTACTATAAGTTATAGTAGATTAGTAGTTAAGGCTGCTAAGGTAAGTTATATTAGGCTCTTAGCTGTAAGTAGTAGTAACTTAAGGCTGTAGTTAGTTAGGCTATAGTAAGTTATAAGTAGTGCTTAGCTATAAGTTACTGTGCGTCTATATGTCTATATTTCTGTCTATTATACCTTACCTTTACGTCTAAGCACGCACTATCTTCTTAACTCTATTTCTTCCTCTTCTACCTCTTCTTCTTAAATTGCTATTATAACTCTAGTAGCTTTAAAGGCAGCGCGCTAATAATATACACTAGTCTACTACTCTATACTAAGCTAGAGAGTAATTTAATAGTAGTAAGTATAGTTTTTCTGCGCTTAGTAATATAGCTATTACTAACTACTATAGATATAAACTACTAAACAAAGACTATAAGCAGCTATTTATTTAGTATGCATAGAGTTTACTCTTATAGGCTAATAAGAATAAAATCCTATATAGTGTAGGTTAGCTAGTTCTTAACCTAGACAATTCCTATTACTATAAGCCTGTCTTTATTGCCTATTTCTTTCTTACTACTATATAGTTGCTCTGCAAGATACTCTCTAATAATACCCTATCTACTAAGAGCTAGAGCTGTCTTATACATACAGCACAGTCTATTACAAAGAAAAAATAGAAGGTAAAGGTTGTTCTAGTGTCTATGTCTGTAAGTACAGCCTAATATAATAGCAAAGAAGAAGACCCTCTATCTATATAACTGTCTAGTTACTTATAACTAAGAAAGAAGCAGCGTGTTACTTTAGAATTACTAGACTCTTATCCTAAGCGTGTTTGCGTAGACATTAGTAAGTTACTACCTCTAATACCCTCTCTACTTACTAAAGATATAATTAAGCTAGTACTTAAGCAGATTATAACAACTATAAATAACAACTACTATGCTAAGCTCTAATATAACTAGAAGTTAAAAGCGTTCTATGTAAAGAGATGTACAGACCTTAGCCTACAGGTTCTAGGTAATAAGGCACTATTATAAGAGCAGGCTGCCTACAACTCTATAGCCTAGAAGAACATAGCAACTATTACCTAGATTATTAAGTAAGGCGTTGCTAACAGCACTAACTTCTACATAACTTCTTCTATACTCTACTTTACAGCCTATATAATACTAGAGAAGGCTAGAGCCTTTAGTAACTAGTTTTTACACTACTATACAGTACACTTTCTATAGGCGTAGTAGAAAGAAAGTATACCTTTTTAAGTTAGTACGCGCAGTTAAGCTATATAGACTTTATAGTTACAGCTTAAGGAAAACGTATAGAGTATATTGCGTAACTATAATAGTATATTCTGTATTACCTAAAATAGGTATAGGCACTATAAGACAGAGCTAGCTACTATTTACATTAGATTATAGTAGGCGTTTACGCAGCTAGGTAAGGCCTATGCCTAGAAAATTAAGTAGATCTAGTAGTATAACTTTATAGTAAGAAACAACTAAACGCGCAACTGCTATAAGAAAGGGCTAGTCTATATAGAAGCTATTACAGTATTAGTAAAGTTAGTCTACTCTACCTCTATAAAGAGAGATAATAAAGTCTTTTATAATTAGCTAAAGTAAGCAGTATACTAGCACGCTATTATAGAAGGCCTAAGCTAGAGCAGTCTGCTGTTAATACTATATAAGTAGGTATTCTACTAGTAGCTAGAGTAAGCGCTTTATGTAAGCTAGCTAGATGTTTTTATTAACCTAGTTAAGTGTAAGCATTCTAATCTATATACTGTAAGTAAGGCGCTTAAGCGCTAGCTTAGAGTAGATGTAATTACTAGCAGGCTAATTAGTAGGAAGAAGACTTTAAGTATAGAGATAGAGGCTCTAGCTACTATATACAAAGTTAAGAAGATAGTAGATAGTAAGAATAATAAGCTTAATAGACAGATTAAGGTTTCCCAGTTATAATATATACAGAGCAGCCTAGTGTTAGCTGTAGCGTTGTAGCAGATAATACTACTTAAGTTAATTTACTTAATTTATAGTATATAAGAATAGTGTTAGTCTTGTAAACAGATAGTATTATTATTCTACTTTGCTAACTTGCTTTGTATGCTAGCATATATAACTAAGTACTGCTAACCTATAGTTAGTTGTAGAATATTACTACAAGTTACTATGCTACTATAAAGGAAATAGCGCTGTAAGTTACATGTAATACTACTGTAAGTTATGTATAATACTACTACAAGTTATATCTGTAATAAGTACTTACTAGTGTTTTAATATAATATGCCTGCTATTTTAACGTAACTTGCTATACTATTCTAATATAACTTGCTATACTCTCTTAATATAACTTACTATATTCTCTTAATACAATTTACTATAACCTCTTAATATAATTTAATATAATTTCTTTATATAACTTGCTATAATCTCTTAATACAATTTACTATAATCTCTTAATATAACTTGCTATAATCTCTTAATACAATTTACTACAATCTCTTAATGTAACTTGCTATAATCTCTTAATACAGCTTGCTATAGTCTCTTAATACAACTTACTATAGTCTCTTAATACAACTTGCTATAATATGCTAATACAACTTAAGATAATCTCTTAACGCAACTTAATATAATCTCTTAACATAACTTAATACGATTTCTTAACATAACTTACTATAATCTCCTAACACAACTTACTATAATCTGTTTATATAACTTACTATAATCTTTTAACACAACTTACTATAATCTGTTTATATAACTTACTATAATCTCTTAATATAACTTACTATAATCTGTTTATATAACTTACTATAATCTCTTAATATAACCTGCTGTAATCTCTTAATATAACGTGCTGTAGTATTTTAACACAACATGCTGTAACTAGTAAATATATCTACTCTAACGCTCTACCTAAAGAAGCTTAGTAGCTTACTGCTAAGCAGCCCTTACAGTAAGCAACGCACCTTACTACTAGAGGCCTTCTAGCCTATATAATAGGTATAGGCCCCCCCTAGGCTAAAGGCTAGTAGAAGAAAGTGTTAGCACTATTATAAGCTAGCTCTTCTTTTATTTCTTTATTCTGTTATAGTTTCTCTATATACTATTATTTAATAGCCTCTTTATAAGACCTATACTCTTCTACTAATAAATTATACTTAGTCTTTTTTTTATACCTCTTAGCTTTAGAGTACACTGTTACTAAGCTGTAGATAGTTATACCTTACGCTAACCTAGCACCTGTTAAACGTTGCTACTTAAGCTATAGATAGTTTACTTAAGCTAGCTAATAGTAGAGGCCTAAGGCTAGCACAGAAGCATAGCTGCTTCTATAGTTTAGCTAGTAGCTACAGTGTATACTAAGAGTCTAAGAAGTATAAGCACAAAGTAGTAGTAATATAGAAGCTACTTGCCCTTCTATTTATTATAGATACTAGGCTTGTCTTATAGCTTGTTATAAAGCTGTCTTAAGAACTTAGACTTAATCTATATAGTAACAGAATTATAAAAGCAGTAGGCTGTTATTACGTAGTAGGTTAAGCTGTTAGCAACTAGTTCTTCTATACTCTTCTACTAACAAATTATACTTAGTCTTTTTCTTATACCTCTTAGCTTTATTAAAAGTAGAGTAGTTAAGTGTAAGATTAAAGAAGCTATCTAGTAAGAAGACACGCTATTAAAGTAAACAGACTAGCTCTATCTAGTAATAACTACCTATAGAAACTACCTTCTAACAAGCTTTAGAGTACACTATTACTAAGTTATAGACAGTTATACTCTGTACTAACCTACTACCTGTTAAATGTTACTACTTACTTTCTTATTTATTATAGATACTAGGCTTATCTTATAGCTTGTTATAAAGCTGTTTAAAGAACTTAATCTATATAGTAATAGAATTATAAAAGTAGTAGGCTAGTTATACTTATAGATACCTTACTTTAATATATATTTCTGCGCTAAGACCTACAGCTAGCCTAAAGCGCTTTTACTAACTAAGCTAAGTTACTACCTATATACCTTTACCTACAATAGTTAACTAGACTGCTAATAAGAATTAGATAGTAAGTGCTTTTCTAATATATGCCTACTCTTAACTTTGTCTATTAACTAATAAGTAACTGTAGATTCTAAAGGGCACCTTTGCTTCTTACAAAATTAGGATCTTAAAGAAGTTTCTTAAGTACCTAGCTATAGAGATTAGTAAAGGTTAGTTTCTCTTTAACCTATAAGAGTTTATTAACTAACTCTAGGCTTAGGCTGTACTCTAAAGGCAGTTTCTTATTACTTAACTAACTTACATAGTAGTAGAAAGGCAGTTACTAACAGTACTAGCTTAGGTTGCTAAACTACTAATACTACTCTAAGCCTCTTCTATTCCTTTAAGACTGTAGCTATGCTTAGAACTCTCTACACCTCTAAAGGCACTATATTACTTTATTATAGTAAGACTTTAGCTAAGACACTTAATAATAATATAACCTCTAATAATGCAGCCTTTAACAAGATACTAGCCTTTTATCTAGTTAGTTATAAGTAAGCCTATTTATTAAAGACTCCTATATTATACAAAGAGTCTAATACTGCTAATAATAATTGTAAGGAGGAATTTGTCCCTACTGTAAAGTGCGTTAAGAAGGAGGTTATTAAGAACAATAGTATTAGCTGCTTATCTCCTACTAATACTGTTACCTAAGAAGAGAAAGAGGAAGCTGCTTATAAAGAAGACTGTAGGCTGTAAACATATAAGTAAGAGTAAGAAGAGAAGTAAGAAAAAAAAGGCTAAGGTTAAACTACTTAATCCTAGCAGGTATAATAAAGTTATAGAGGGTAGTAAGGTAGATAAGAGTAAGATAGTGTTTATTTAATAGAAGATGCATATCACTACTTAGAAGGCCTTATAAGTTATTAATAATAATACCTAGGAGTTATAAATAAATACTTAATAAGCCTTAGAGTTCTATAGACTATAAGGCTTTTAACAACAGCATACAGTAGAGCTCTAAGCCTCTTATACTCTACCTTATAGTTATCTGCCTAAGGCAGTGTTAGTAGCAGTATAATATAGTGTATTAAACTGTAGTAATAAATCTAGTTAAGTAGGTAGTATATATCTGTAGTTACTTAACCTGTAGGTACATAGTATAGTAAGTTAGATACATAACTTATATATACACACACGTTGCTACGAAACGCGTAGGTCTACTTATACTAGCTTTATAGGTATAGTTAAAACCTTGTTTGCAGCGTCTAGCAGCTATTATAATAGCTTTTAGAGTGTTTTCTAGAGTTATAACAATTAAATAAATTTAAAAATATTAATTTAATTTTGTTTTATTACCTTAAAACAACTAAATAAAACCCCTCTGCTTCTAATTATTAATTAGAATTAATATATTAGCCTCTAATTATTAAATTTATTTAAAAAATTATAATTATAAGGTTATTAGGATAGGTAGAGTAGTAGCTAACAATTAATTTTCTAAGGTTGCTTACACTATAGTAGTTAGGTTAAGTAAAAAATCTAAAAATAGTAAAAGAGGATAAATACAGTTGTTCTCTCCCTAGAATAAAGCTTACCCCCTCTTTATTAACACTATAGTAATAGTATAGTTACTAGTAGAGTAAAAAAATAGCTGTAGTTACTGTAAATTAAACCTATAAGCTTAAAAAAAAGCTCTAGATATAGCTCTAACTAGTAGACGCTGTTAAGCAGCAGTGTTTATAGACGCAGTTATAGATAGTCTACTAGCTAAGACTACGTTTCTTCTCAGCCTTCTCTTCCTCCTCTTTTAGATAGAAGATCTATAAGGCTATAAACATATACAATATGCTTAATAAGGTAATATTATAGTGCTGTTATAAGGACTCTAGCTTAAACCTACTTAAGCTATACCTAAAAAAGTACAGTAATCTATTAGATAGATTAACTAGAGTTTAAACAGTATATATCCTATAACAGTTATAGTGTTGTAGTAGAGTAAGATTCTAGTAATAGCTTAGGCCTAGTATATAAGCATAAATATCTATTATTATATATAACTATTAAAAAATTACTAGCTATAACTATAAGGTAAATTTACAAATTAAGCTTAGTAATAACTTACTATAAGCTTAGTAACAACTTGCTATATAACTTAGAAGTAACTTACTGCTATGCCTTAACGTAACTTACTGCTAAGCCTTAATATAACTTACTACTAAGCCTTAATATAACTTACTATAATACCTTAATATAACTTACTACTATGCCTTAACGTAACTTACTGCTATACCTTAGCATAACTTACTACTATACTTTAGCATAACTTGCTACTAGCCTTAATATAAGTTATAGCTATATCCTAGTATCTCTTTCTAAACACGCTGCTACAGGTTGTTAGTATATATACTAGCAAGGCTATACATAGCACTGTAGTAGCTATTCTCTAGTGCTTTAGCATTAGTTATAGTCTATCTAGGTACCTTACACATAATAATACTACTAACAATAACACTACTATTAACAAGCTTGCTGTAATATAACTAATTACTGTTATATGCTTAACTATCTATATATAAGACGCGTAGCAGAAAGTAACTTAATTATCTAATAAGCCCTTATAGTTATCTGTTTACTCTATTGCTATAATACTCTGTCTGCTTAATTAAATAGCTAACTTTTATTAAACTTCTCTTCCTTAATCTTAGTAATATTATATATATTAGTATTACCTCTACTGCTGCTACTGCTGCTGCCTATAGTCTATAACGTCCTTAGGCAGTTACAGAGTTTAAGCTTACTATTATTCCTCTACTAGGTACACAACTTAATTATTAAGAACTTATTACTGCTTATGCCTTTCTTGCTAATAGTTATAAGCTACTTTATATTGCAGTTATAGCTCTAGCTAGAGTAGTACTAGCAGCTACTGCTCTGCACTTAATTATTATTATTTATAGGTAGATCTAGGCTAATTAGCATATAGCTCTTAGTTAGAGTTACTGCCTATAAGATTAGCTTTAGTTTAGAGATAAGAATTATGTTATTATTATCTAGAGTATTATTATTATAATTCTAGCACTTCTGCTACACAGAGAGTCTAGATATATAACTACAGCTATTATAGATATCTACTACCTAGCCTAAAAAGAGGTTAGTAAGGTAGTATAATAGTAACGCGCGTGCAAACTGTATACTAGTAAGAATAACTATTTTAGATCTGTAAGTAATGCTTTTCTTACTTTTAAGCATTTCTATAAGATATATAGTCTATTTACTATAGAAGCACTTAATCTCCTTAACTATTATTTTAACCTTAGCAGAATCCTTGTACAGTTTGCTAGTAATAGCACTAATAAACAATATATATTGCTTCTATGTTTCTAAGAGCATTCTTAATAACAGGATTTACCTTACTAAAGGCAAAGTTATTAAGGTTTTAGAACTTCTGCTTCTTAGGATTATTTAGGGTGTACTCTTCTATTACTAGAATTAGGTCTAGAAAGCAGCTAATTAGACCTGCTCTGTAATAAGTGTTAGAATTTACTATAGATAAAGCAGATGCTGTTAGCTTAGAGGCGTTACCTACGTAGTTCTCTTTCTACCTAGCTACTCTATCCTTATACAGCCTTATCTGCTTAGCTATAATAGCTAACTACGCGCTCTTAATACGCGCCTACTGCTTAAGAAGATATAAAACCTTAATAACCTAGATCTTTAGCTCTACCTCTATAATTTGCAGGCGCTAGCTCTAAAGGTCCTCTGCTTTTTTACTCTATATAATTATTAAGTGTTTAAGAATAGCAGCAAAGGTAATATTAAGGCTATTAGACTCTAAAATAGCACCTATTACTTCTTTATACTTTAGGCTACTATACGTAGTATATATATTAGTAAGCTTAAAGATTATTTTAAGGATTACTGTAAGATTAACGCTAGTAAGTGCAGCTATACTAGGGTAGTTTAGGCTGTAGGAGATTCTAGAGTACACCTTTAGTGTAAACGTTATAATTAAGGCTGTACTATTATCTAGCACTATGCCTATAATTCTAAGAATACTAGGTGCGTTTTTAGGCCTGTAATAGTTAATAAAGAGTATAATAATATTTATATATATTTAGGTGTCCTCTAATAAATATAAGTGTAGCTTATTAACTATAACCTATAAAGCAACCTATATATTAACTATATACAGTATACAGCGCGTTACTCTAGCTCTTAGGCCTACTTTATACACTATATACTGTATAGCCTATATAGGCTAATATCTATTTAGACAACCTGTCTTTGCTAACATGTATACTTTCTTTACTTAAGCTAGAGTTAATATAACCTTACTGTGTTTCTCTTTCTAGTTTATCTTAGTTTTAGCGTTCTACTTAGAGGTAATATAGCTAATAAAACTATTCTAAGAGTTGTTAGTGCTAATAATAATAAAGCAGGTGCTAGTTAGTGTAGGTTAAGTGTCTATAGTATTAGAGTATAAACTCTATCTATCTTCCTTCTAAAAATTAAATTAGTTAGAAGTATATATATAAGTGTAGGTGTATAAGACTTATACTTTAGTCTAGTCTAGCTTAAGCAGCACTTCTCTTTAGTCTGCCTTGCTTATACTTATAAAGATATAAGCTTCTTCTCTACTATAGCCCTAGGCTGCCTTAGCAGTTTCCTTATAGAAGATTACTAGCTTAGGCTTCTACTTTAAAGTAAAGTTTTCTGTAGCAGAACTAAAGCAATATAAGAGTAGAAACGTGTTTATCTAGATCTCTACAGAGTTAGAGTTTGCAGATATAAATATTATACCTAGCCTAGCCTTACAGCTGTTTACTAGGCTGTCTTTATTTATTAGTAGCTATAAGAGTAGGTAATTCTTAGCTAAAGTAGGTTTAATTAGAGTAGCACTGTGTATCTATGCTATATATTAGAAGTTAACGTTATTAGCACTAAGAATTATAAACGTCTTCCTATACCTTATAAGGTTGCCTAGAATCCTAGAGCTAGTAACACTAAACTCTATCTTATAGGTTTTGCTAGTGCCTACAGCCTAGTAGGCGTAGATGCTAGTGCCTCTAAAGTACTCTACCTTTAGCTTTACAGGTATTCTATAGTTAGAGAACTGTTTTAGGTTCTTTAGATTGCTAAGAGTAATGTTAAACAGATATCTAGTACACTTCTATACCTCTAAGTCCCCTCTTAGCACCTTTTAATAGGCAGTTTAAGCCCCTAGCTTTAATAGAGTAAAATTAGTTACCTGCTTTACTACTTTGTTAGCTCTGTGCTCTGTATTATTATCTTTGTTATCTTCTTCTTTAGATTTACTTACGTTAAGGTTAGAGTCTATAGTGTTGTCTCTATTATTATTATCTTTAAAGCTGTTACTACAGATAGAGCTAGCTCTATTGTTATTAAGGTTATTAATAAGATAATACTTACTATAATTACTATAGTTTGCAGTTCTCTTCTCTGCGTTTTGTAGATGTAAAGAGTAATTACTATAGTATAATATATTGTTATTATTTAAGTCTAATAGGATAGTTTGTTAATTCCTATATATAAACTAATAATATACAGTGCTGTTAGTTACATTATTATTATCTAGTACAGGTAGTAGTAAGTTAGTAGCTTTATTATCTAGTGTAGGTAGTAGCAAGTTAGTGTTAGTATTACTACTACTGCTGTTAGTAGGTACCTACTAAGACTAAGTTAGTAGTTACTACTTAGCTTTATTATCTTTATATAACCTAGTTAGTATATATCTTTAAACAGAGTATTTAATTAACGTACTTATAATCTAACTATAATCTATAACTAGATAATATGCCTAACTAGAGGTACTTTTAACTAGTAAGACTAGCTTCTCTAAAAGTAGTTCTGTATTTAAGTTAATATACTACTATATCTTAGTAGAAGTTAGAACGTCTTCTAACTATACAGTAGAGTTACTAGGACCTAGTAGAGAGAGCGCTAGCAGGTTAGATAAGTGCTGCTATGTCCTAGTAGAAGCTAGGACGTGTAATAACTATATAGTAGAGTTACTAGAACCTAGTAGAGAGGGCACTAGCAGGTTAGGTAAGTACTACTATATCTTAGTAGAAGCTAAGATGTTCTCTAACTGCGTAGTAGAGTTACTAAAACCTAGTAGAAGAGGTACTAGCAGGTTAAGTAGGTAAAAGGCATTAGTGCTACAGTTAACACCTAGCAAGATATTATGCTTATACTTAACAACCTAGTATAAGCGTATAGAAGTAGTAGTTAAAATTAAATTGCTAGCTATAAGTATTAAATTAAGTATAGTATCTAGCTCTTTCTGTATCTTAATTAGATCCTCTTAGTTCTTCTAGAGTAAGAGGTAGAGCACCTTAGTAGAGTTTAGAAGGTAGTAGAAACTAAGAACGTTATTATAGAAGGTAAGTGCCTACTTCTATATAGCCTTAATAGAGATTATCTAGCGTAGCCTAGCAACTAGGGCGTTGTATACTAGAAAGGTTACCTTATAGTTAACCTATCTATTAGATATAGAAAAGAGAATAAGAGTAAAGGCAGTATAGTAGACTCTTATGCTAGAGAAAGGCGTAGTGTAAGATCTAGAGCACTTAGATATATAGGATTTATCTAGAGGTAAGTTAGCCTCTTACTTACAGCTAGAGCTACTTACTTTATACTTATACGCAGCCTAGCTGCGTACCTTAATAGAGTAAAAAACGTTTAATATAATTAGAGTAAGGATTATCTTTATAGCTGCATATCTCTAAGTATTAGACATAGAAGTAAACTCTAAGAGTTTAGGGTATATATTATCTATAAATTTTTACTACTCTATCTTATTAAGTTAATTTCTACTATTAAGGCTTAAGTAGTACTTCTAAATAAGTATTTTAAGCTTTACTTTTAGCTCTGTACTAGGTTAGTTTGTACTAAAACTAGTATACACTAGCTGCGCTATAACTTCTCTCTTACTATTTATACTATAGTTAAAGTTAGTTACTTAGGTAGAGTAAGAGGGCGTAGTTACTGCTATAATAAAAGTATGTTGTGTATACTAGCTGTAGTAGTGCAGTAGTGTAGTAGTAGAAGACAAAGTATACTAGCTAATTAATAGCTACTTATATGTTGTTTTAAATCTAGCAGCCTACTATACAGGCTTAGTAGCTATTTACGCTAGTTTTTACTAATTACGTAGTAAAGTAAAGTAACAAGTAAAGTAAAGTAAAGACGTAGCTAGGCACGTAATACTTATATAGAAACTAACTCTGTACTAAGTAAGTAAGTTATATATAGTAAGTAGGTAAGTTACGTATAGTAAGTAGGTAAGTTATATATAGTAAGCAGGTAAGTTATGTACTAAGAGTAGATAAGTTACGTAGTAGAAGAAGTATATTACTAAGCTAGTTTTGCTAAGATAAAAGTGCACTGTCTATAGGCTAAACTAACTACAACTTACCTCTATACAGTTTATCCTGCAGAGCGTCTACTTACACTATCTAGAAAGTAGCAGCTTAAGCAGTAAACATTCTCTAGGAGGTAGCAGCTTAAGTAATAAACATTCTCTAGAAGGTAGTAGCTTAAGCAGTAAACATTCTCTAGAAGCATAAGCTAGCTTACTGCAGTTATTAGCTAGGTAATATACTATAAGGCGTTATAGCAAAGAGCTAAAGCTAGAGAAGCTAGAAGAAGAAGCAGAGCATAGGTATAGAAGATGTAGTTAAAACTTTAAGATATTAGCGTGTATTCTAGTAACAAAGAGAGAGAAAGTACTTTAGAGAGGAGAATACCTAACCTAGCCTACCTCTGTAGGCTAGAGTATCTAGGCTTAACACTACGTATATAGTAGGTAGTAAGTAGTAATAATATAAGTAGCTAGAAGCTATTTCTTTACTTATAATAAGTAGATCTTAGTTAGTAAAGACAGCGCTAGCGTTAAAGCTCTACACACTTAGTTTATACTTAGTTTAAGTAATATTCTATACTTTTACTATACTTCTTTACTAACTTTAACTATACTTCTATACTAGTCCTGTAGTACTTAAACTGCTATAAGTAGTCCTCTTTTTCTCTCTTTCTCTCTCTTTCTCTTTTCCTCTTAAACCTAATTCTTTTCTCTCTTTCTTTCTTCCTTTCTAGTATAGCTGTTTATAAGTTTCTGTCTATCTTCTTCTCTCTCTACACAGACATAGATTACAACCTAAGACTTAGCTATAGTCTATTTTAAGAGGTAGAGTAAATGCTTTACCTACTATAAAATAAGGTCTACTTTGCCTTTACTTATAACACTACTACAATACTACTACAACACTCTCTATAATATACTTACTCTCTTACTATACTTTCTTTCTTAGTGTTTAGTCTTTTTACTTAAAATTATTTAGTAGCATTGCCTCTGTACCTACTCTTTTACCTTCTTTTACTTATATTCTCTTATAAGTCTTACCTATTACTTTACTACTATAACAGCTTACTAACTGTAAATCTAGTCTACCTTAGCTTCTTACCTCTAGAGATTATTACTATAGCAGACATAGCTACTATTTACTATTATACTAAGAAGATTAACTTTAGCTATAAAGATAACTACTTTCTCTACAGCGTAGTTATTGTGTAGACAGTAAACTATACTACTGTAATACTTAGCTAGATTACTACACCTAGTTAGAAGCTTCTTAGGATATACTATATATACAGCCTAACTAGTTATATAGCTAAGAACTGTCTAGATAAGAGCAAGCTCTAGACCTGCAGGAACTGCTATAAGGCTAGTTACTATAGAGTAGAATGCCCTACTATTCTATATATTAATTACTATAATATAGGCTATACTGCATATAACTATAAGCAGCTAGTTACCTGCTATATATACTATAAGCTAGGCTACTAGGCTAAGTAGTGCTCTTAGCGTAGTTATAGACGTAAGAAGACTAGTACTAACTTAGACGTATACAGTAACTATAGTAAAGCTAGATATATACTAGTAGACTATATAGCAGGTAACTGTCTTCTACTACCTAGAAGCAGGCCTATTACTACTACTAGCGCAGCCTCTAATTCTAATACGTAAGAGCGCGTCTTTAATAATAATAGCTTTTTATCTGTATAGCCTTCTATTAACACTCTTAATAAGGCGCTTAATAAGAATAAGAAGCTTAACCTGCCTTAGAGTATAGATAAGAGCCTACTTAATAGTAGTATTGTTGTTAAGATATAGTTAGTCTTCTCCTCTAACTATATCTTCTTTCTTAGCTTTATAATTAAGGGCTACTTAGTAAGCACTAAGCTATATATTAAGAATAGGTATAAGTATAAGTCTACCTATATCTTCTTTACTAGCGCAAACTTCTAGACTAAAGAGACTTACTTCTATGCTGCTGTTATTAAACCTACCTTAGTTATCTTTACCTAGCACGTAAGCCTAGAGCAAGCAGCTATTATATAGAGCTATATAGGTAAAGCCTTAGTACTTATACATATCTATATATATATTAGCACAGCGTCTCTATACACGTTTAAGAGTAGGAAGGTAGCTATTAATTATAAAGGCGCTAGCAAAGAACTACTACTGCCTTATTCTCTATTTAGCTTAGCTATGTTCTCTAATAACAACTTTAGCACTCTCTAGTATAAGTACACTACTGTCTATAATATACTTACTAGTAATAATACTATTACTATTAACTTCTTTACTATGCAGTCTGCTAATAAGGTTAATTACGCCTTAAATGTCTATAACAGCATAATAGCCTAGTATAAGAACAGCCTGCTTAGTAAGTAGTAGAAGGGCAGCAGGATTAACCTATAGAAAGGCTAGGAGATCTAGGCAGCTAACTACTCTACTAACTTTAAGATTAATAAGCGCTTCTTGTTTAAGAACTAGAAGAAGTATATTACTATTTAGTTCTATAATGTTATATATAAGCTTAAGGCTATTAAGTCTAAAAGCTACATACTAACCTGTATTTGCTTAGCTACTATACCTAGTAGAGGCTAGCAGCTCTACTATGTCTACCTTAATACTCTTCTAGACACGTACTTTTATAAGAGTACTACTATTAACCTTAAGCTTAATAGGCCTAACGTAAGTAATAATAACAACTAGATATTTAAGATAGTTAAGTTGTATAGCTAGTTTAGCGCAACACAGTATACTAGCTATACTTATTACTTTTACTTTAGCTTAGGCTTTACTTAAAAGCCTAAGTTTAAGGTAGGTGTGTATACTATTAACTTAATTAACTACTATAAGTTAGTAGCTGCGTTTAAGGCTATAGCCTAGCTCTTTAGTATTAAGTGCTATATCTATAAGAGCTAGCTCTGTATTAGCATATAGCAGGCTATTAACACTCTTAACTATATATACCTTAGCAGCAATATATTTACCTATAAGTGCTAGCTACTACTTAGTAATAATCTCTGCAATCTTTCTAATGTTAACTACTTTACTTAGCTGTAAGATATTATTAGAGACACTGCTATAGAGAAGAAGCTAGTCTGTATACAAGATTACCTTAGCCTAGAGTAGTAGAAGGTTGTTAATACCCTACTTACTATAAAGAGCGCTATTCTTATAGTGCAGAGCCTTAGTAGTATAAGTAAAACTAAGATCCTAGTCTTACTGTATTAGCTGTAGTACTGTATACACTGCTTATACAGCAGTAACTATAAGAATACAGCTTTCTACAGGCTATAGGTTCTCTTACTTATAAATAAGCAGCTTAACAACCTTACTTTAAAGATTAACACAGTATATAAGTAGAAGTATGTAGAGCTTAGTAACAAGAGTAAGCTTATTATTATCCTTTATTGCTATATAAGTACTACTAAGAAGTATATATACTATTAAAAGGTAGAGAAAGCCTGTGCTTAGGCTACTAAACAGAAGCGCCTACTTTACTATAATAAGAACAAGGCCCTTAGGACCTAAAGTAAGGTAGACTTTTCTAGCATGCTAGGTTGCAAGAACATACCTGCTATTATATACAACCTTATTACTGCTATCTGCATATAAGGTCCCTTTAGTAGTAATAGTACAGCCTAGAGTACCTTTAATAAGTGCCTACAGCTTAAGTATCTCTTTAAGAGTAATTAGATCTTCTAACACGCAGGCTATTTTAATAAGAGTACTTAGTAACTATATAAGATTATAGCTAAGCTCTTTATATACTAAGGCTTCTACACTCTGCTTAACTAACTTAGTAGTAGTATATAGATAGAATAGAAAGACTATAATGCTATTATACTGTCTATAAACACTATAGTTAAGAAGCTTATAGAAATAGCTGTTATTATCTATATAACGCCTAATATTACCTTCTAGACCTGTACCTACACCTTCTAGCTACTGTCTACTGTCTTGTATAATAAGGCTAGTAAGTAGATTAAGACAGCAACTGTAGCTAGTGTTATCTTTAGCTACTATTATAAGTCTAGTAATAGTCTGCTTAAGATTAAGCCTAACTTATACATACCTTACGTCTTCTTTAGTAATATCTATTAACCTACTTCTGTTCTTAGCTGTAATACATAGAGCTATCTCTTTAGGCAGTTAAGGAGCATCTCTATCTTTTAGCGCTAGGTACTTACTAGTATATTAGCTGTCTAGCTCTAGGAGCAGTACTATTTAAATAAGGATATTATAAACCTCCTTAACTATATCTACTTTTATAGCTGTATACGCGTAAGCACTATAGTTAAGGCTTATTCTATATTCTTAACAGTAACTAAGTGTGCTAAGAAGATCCTTAACTTAAATAAGCGTGTTATCTTTCTTAAAATCTATAGTATAACTAAGGTCTTTTATACAACTAAGTTACACTATAACAACGCCTTTATTATTTCTAGCCTTACTACTATCTATAAGAGTACGCTCTATACCTATAACAATATAAAGCACAGCTTTCTTAGTAAGGATATTAGCTTTATTACAGTCTATGTTACCTAGATTACTACCTATTGTTACATTGTTAACCTGTACTGCAACTAGCTAATAGATTATAATAAGAAGAGTAAAGCGTTATAGCTTAGTAAGTAGCTAAGTACTATAGAGATCTTTACTATTAATAAGATATAGAGTACCTAGAAGCTATATATTATCTATTACACTACTATTTCTAACAGCCTTAGCTTTACCTAGAAGGTTACTTACTAGCTACTTACTAACAGCTATGTAGGCGCTTTACTTCTTATTATTAGCAATCTAATTAGCGTAAAAGCATTATTTAAAGGTAATAGGAAGGGCAATGTATATAAGAGCATAGCCTACTATAAGGCCTAGCACTAGTATATTAAGAACAAATCTGTTGTTAACCTAACTATAAACAATAGAAAGATTAATAACTAGAAGCTTTATACTAACTTTACTATTAGTAAGTACTTTAAGGCCTTCTACTGCAAAGACAGTAACTCTAATAACACTATCTAGTTTAACTGTAATAGCGCCTATAGAACTATAAAGAACAATAATACTAACATAGTAGGCTTTAATAGCACTAGTATAGTAGGCTTTAATAATAATAGTAAGGCAGGCTTTTATAGCACTAGCAAGGCAGGCTTTTATAGCACTAGTAAGGTAGGCAGAGAAGAGGACTTTAGTAAGGTAGGTAGTAAAAAGAACTTTAGCGTAGTAGGCTTTAGTAACTTTAGTATAGTAGGCTTTAGTAATAAGAGCACAGTAGGCTTTAATAATAAGAGCGCAGTAGGCTTTAATAACACTAGCACAGTAGGCTTTTATAGCACTAGCATAGTAGGTAGTAAGAAGGACTTTAGCAAGGTAGGCAGTAATAATATTAGCAAGGTAGGCAGTAAGAAGGACTTTAGTAAGGTAGGCAGTAATAACATTAGCAAGGCAAGTAGTAATACTAGTAGTAGTAATAGCTTTACTAACGCTAGAAGCAACAGTTATAACTAGAGTTAAGTAGTAGCTGCTAATTTTTATATATAACTATACTCTAGTACCTCTTTAAGAATACAGATTAGTTTAAACAACACTACTTATAGCTCTTATAGCTTTAGGCAGATATAGAAAACGCAGACATAGTAGAGAAATATAACTAGCTACCTTAATACCTTTGTGTTTTATAAGGCTTATGCTTACTACTTATAACTTGCTTATATACTAGTTACAACTTATATTTTTACTACTTACTTAAGTAATACTTATAACTTATATTATCTACTACTTATAGGTTATACTTATACTACTTATAAGTTGTATACTTACTACTTACATACTTACTACGTGTAACTTACGTACATACTACTTACAACTTGCTTATTTACTACTTGTAATTTATATTTTATTACTTATAATTTATATCTTTACTACTTATAACTTATATCTTATACTACTTATAACTTATATACCTACTATATATAACTTCTATCCTCTATTACTCTATTGTTAGATTTTTAAATTGCTATATTGTTATATTATTACATTATTAAACTGTCCTAGAGAGAAGCGTAGAGTTTTTATAGTTTCTATTTCTATTTTAGACACACGTAGCTAGCAGTTAATACTACCTTACTCTACTACTCTACTATAGACAACTTATTAAACTCTACAGGCAGGTTCTAGCAACCTATGTCTTAGGTATACCTAAGGTAGTTATTATACTTAATACTATAGAACCTATAAGAGGTAACACACTATTCTAATACTAATAAATGTGTTTCTCTATACTCTTAGTTAAGCAGTAAAACAGTAGATCTGTAGAAGAGTTAGTAAAGCTGCTATGTTGCAGTTATAAGCTCTATCTTACTTAATATACGCAAAGAGAACTATAAGGTTAATAAGCTTATTCTTAAGAAGCGTAGGTTAAATTAGCATAATGTTATAGCATTTTCTAGGCATATCTTAAACAACGTTATTGCTTTTACCTTTATTACAGACTATAGGAAGTTAGTTAAATGCCTAGTAAAACTGCAAACATATATAGTTAGTATAAAGAAGTAGAGAGTAATAGAAGCTACACTAAAAGTAGTCTTACTAGGTAGTTTAGTATTAAGATAATGTTAGTAGTTACTAGTAGTAGTGTTGTATCTAGATTAGAGTTAGGGCTTAGTAGAGTGTTAGCTTTAACAAAGACCTTCTAATAGTGCCTCTAACTAGCCTTATTATAGAAAGCGTAGAAGTAGAAGTAGATAGCGTTATTAGTTATATTAAGAGAAGGTGTAGTTAACGTTAAATATAGCAGGTAGTAGTTAAGAAGCAGAGTAATGCAGAGAAATAGCTGTAGAGTAAAGGCACTCTTACTTTATTTCTAGCAGCGCAATTATCTATGTAGAGCTGCAACGTTACTACTATACAGCATAAGTCTCTTAAACTTACTGTTACTATTACTAAGACTAGTTCTATTAGCTAATTATCTTAAGTATAAGGTAAGATTACGTTAAACTAAAGACATAGTTAGAAAGCTACTCTCTTACTCCTTCTACTACTCTCTTTACAGCCCTATGCAACTATTAGAATACCTTTAAATTAATAGAATTAATAAGAATATATTTTACATTTATATCTCTGTTAGAAAGCTGTGTTTCTTACTAATATCTATAAAGATGTGCTAAGCTATGCTATTTGTTAATAATTAGAGCTATTAAAGCTATAGATACAAGCTGTCTTTAGTACTAGGTAGCAAACAGCTCTTAATTTAAGTTGTAGCGTACTTTACATCTTACTACTATTTGCTTAACAGAGCTAACTTTAATTACTATATAATAATACTCTAGGTATTACTCTATTACTCTTATAAGCTTCCTTACTAAACGTTCTATTATATATACTAGAAGAGAGTTACCTTTAAGGTATAGATGCTAATCTAGATAAAGCAGCAGTCTTCTACGCTTGTATGCTGTAATAGGTAATATATCTACTAATCTAGCTCTTTTGTTAAAAACAACTGCTTCTGTGCTACCTATAAAATAGGCTTATACAGCAGCCTATAATAAACCTCTTACTAATTAGACTCTTAGCGTAGACTATACAAGTTATATTAGGTTACAGCAGTAGCTGTATAAGCTGCTATTAATAATAATATTAAGTATAAATAGTATTAAGGTCTGTCTAGTTATTACAACCTACTAAGACGCAAAACAAAAGAAGATATACTTCTTAGATACTAGGACAGATACAGATAAGGTAGCAGAGTATAAAGCTAGTGTAACTGTTTTAGCAGTAATAAAAATCTAGAAGAAGTCTACTTTAACTCTTAGTCTTATCTGCTTAAGGTTTACAGCTGCCTATATAGCTGCAGCAGATAGTAATTAATAGTACATAGTTGTAATAGCAACTGTTAATAGCTAGATAATTTTTCTTTATAACCTTAACTTTAATATAACTAAATATATTAGTAGTAATTAAGAGTTTAGGTTATTAACTATAAACAGAATAATATAACTTATAGTCTAAGAACACTTTACGCTTATAACTAAAGTATAGGTTTAGGGTCCTTTAAGTTATTATAATTACACTATAGACAAATATATAGGATAAAGCGCGTAGTAGCTTAAGGCAACTCTGTTGAGCTAGCTTCTATAGCTGCTAAATAAAGATTTAAGTAGTAGAAGTTAGTTTAAGTTTAACTAGAACTAATTTAGATAGATAGCTACTTATTATTGTATTTGTTGCTTATAATTTAATCATGCAACAATGTAATAATTTAACAATTTAACAATTTAACAATATAATAATATACAATTTAACAATTTAACAATGTAATAATGTAACAATATAATAATATAATAATGCAACAATATAACTATTAGACAAAGTAATAATTAGAAGATGTAACAATTAGACAATTAGACAATATAACAATTAAACAATGTAACAATGCAACAATGTAACAATTTAATAATCTAACAATTTAATAATTTAACAATTTTACAATTAGACAAGCTAAGAATTTTATAATTTAATAATTTTATTACTTACTTTGTATATACAATTGCTATTTATAAGCTATTATTAGGTGTTATATACTATTAAGCTATAGTTAATACTCTAAAGCTAGCAAAGAAAGATACTAAAAACCTAACAGTTATATTATTAACCTCTTCTCTAGCATCTCTAAAACTAACGCCTAAGCGCACTATATAACTACTATCTAACTAGCAGTTAGCACTAAGCAACAAAGCAGGTAGGTAATATATTTCTACTATTAGTAGTAGACCTCTTATAACTAGGGTAGAGTAACATAATAGAAAATTAGAGAAAGGAACCTGTTTCTTAAGTAATAGATAATAATTATTGTTACTGTGTGCTAATTATCTCTTAAGCATTAAAAGAAGAACTTTTTATGTAGTAATTACTAATAATTATTGCTGTATGCTAATATTCTCTTTTAGATTAAAAGAGGAACTAGTTTGTGTAGTAATTACTAATAATTATTACTATGTGCTAATACTCTTTTATGTATTTAAAGAGTAACTATCTCTATAACTTTACAGATGCCTGCTTAACTATCTAACCTTACTAGTTCCCTTGCTTAATTACACACTAATACCTCTTATAACTAGTGTTAAGTAGTGTGCAACTTATATTAACTACTCCTTAGAATAGGCAAGATATAGTTCCTACTACTACTAGCTTAGTAGCAGCTACTTACTAGTAGTAAAACAAGTAGGCTATAACAAGTGTTAAGTAGTATAACTATTTCTTAGCTTAGGTAAGCCTAGTTAAGCAGATTATAACTAAATTTAAGGCTAGATTACTCCTCTAACCTCTATTTACCTTTACTGTTACTAGAAAACGTATACTAGAATCTAAAGATCTAGCTTCTAACTACAAAGATACTTAACAAAGAACCTACTAGGCTTCTAGTATTACTAATAAAAAGGCACTTAAAGAGTTTCTAATAAAGATTAACTCTAAGAGACTAAAGTTTATTAAGTTTAAGATACTAGAACAGTATATATTAAACTCTTACTTTACTTAAGTATAGTTAGTTTATACTAGGGAGCTTAGATAGAGTTTTAGAGTAACTGCTAATTATTATTATTACTATGTCCTAACAGTCTCTTTAGTATTAGAAGAAGAGCTACTCTGTATAGTAATTAATAATAATTGTTACTGTGTGCTAATAGTCTCTTATAGGTTAAAAGAGAAACTAGTTAGTAGAGTAATTGCTAATAATTATCTCTGTTCTTACAGTCTATTAAGCATTAAAAGAGGAACTAACTTATACGCTAATTTTTAATTATATATAGTTTAACTAGATATATAATTATCTTAAGTATAAGGCAAAGTTGCGTTAAACTAGTAGTATAGTTTAGAAGGTGTTCTTCTCTTACACCCTCTATTACCTTCTTTACTACCTTATGCAACTATAAGAATATAGTAAATATTATATACTTAATTAGATTACATTCTCTATTTACGTCTATGTTAGGTAGGTAACAGCAACTTGTTAGTTATATATAGTTTAACTAGATATATAATTCTCTTAAGCATAAAGTAAGATTGCGTTAAACTAAAGACATAGTTAGAAAGCTACTCTCTTACTCCCTCTACTACTCTTTTTACAGCTCTGTGCAACTATTAGAACACTGTTAAATTTATATACTATAGAAGTAAACTATACTCTAATAGGGTAGAGTTACGTTAAGGTAGTATAGCTAGGAGTATTAAATTTAAGTTACTATAGTTAATAAAATCTATTATTAGGTAGCTACTATAACTATAAAGTATTAATAATAAGTAGGTTGTAAAAGCATATTAAGAGAGGCTTAGTATACCTATTAATACTTGTTTTAGCTAGGTAGTACTAATCTTGTTGTTTATCTAGCTAGAGGGTAAGGTAGTAACAAATAGTAAGTGTTTACGTAACCTAATTAAGTTTACCTAGCTAGATTGTATAGCTTTGCTAGCAGCTAGATAAATAAGGCTTAGTAGCAAAGTTCTACTATTACTACCTACATACACTAGGAGAGAAAGCTAGTTATAGCTACTATCTTAGATTAATGCTATTACCTTCTTCTTCTACTATATTAGTCTGTAAAATAGTCTAAATCTGTTTTTATTTCCTACTTTTAATACTAATTACTAAGCTCCTAATATCTATATTATATATATAGCAAGGCTAAACGTTATACTAGTTAATTTTATACTATAGAAGGTAAAATTTATCTTTTACTATATATAACTTATATATATACTGTGTACAACTTATTTATATACTACTTATAAGTTATATACTTACTATATATTACTTATTTACCTACTACTTACAACTTATATACCTACTATATATAACTTATACACTTACTTATAACTTACATACTTACTATATATAACTTATCTACGTACTACTTATAACTTATATGCCTACTACATACAACTTATACACTTACTTATAACTTACATAACTACTTATAATATATATACCTACTTATAACTTATATACCTACTTATAACTTACACACTTACTTATAACTTATATACCTACTTATAACTTATATACTTACTATATATAACTTACATACCTACTTATAACTTATATACCTACTTACAACTTATATACCTACTGCATATAACTTATACACCTACTTATAACTTGTATACTTACTTATAACTTGCATACCTACTTACAACTTATATACCTACTATATACAACTTACACACTTACTTATAACTTATATACCTACTTATAACTTGCATACCTACTATATGCAACTTATATACCTACTTATAACTTACATACTTACTTATTACTTATATACCTACTTATAACTTATATACCTACTGCATACAACTTATACACCTACTTGCAACTTACACACTTACTTACAACTTATATACCTACTATATACAACTTATATACCTACTTACAACTTATATACTTACTTATAACTTATATACCTACTATATATAACTTGTACACCTACGTGCAACTTATATACTAACTATGTATAACTTATATATATACTCTTTTTAACTTACGTCTTTATACTAACTTACTCTCTATAATTACCTACCTATATAACTACCTTAACTTTTAATAGCTTATCTAGCTATTTTATTATAGTAGGTATAATATAGCGTTAAAACTATAGCGCAAATATTAAGATTCTATTTCTACCTAGTAATAACAGTATACTTATAGATACACTTCTTACTAATATGTCTATTAATAGTAGTAACCTTAGCTAGCCTATATAAGTTCTCTAACGTAGTAGGATTATAGGACGCACTTGCTATTAATAAATAGACTAATAAATTAGTAGATTCTATGTAGGATGCGTCTACCTCTAATAAGATTAGGCTACTTAGTACTAGTGTAATTAAGGCTCTTAAGATTGTTAGCAAGCTAGAACAGCTTAGACTAGATAAGTAAGAGATTTTACTACCTAAATATATTGTTCTTAGTAGGTACAAAATTAAGATATAAGTAATTACATACTAACAGAGTATAGGATAGTAGTTAACTAGAAAGTTATTAGTTATTAAGGTAATCTTAGGCATTAAAACACTGTAAGACACTAGTACCTATATATGTTGCCTAATATTTATTATGCTACAGCCTTTAGCTAACCTGTAGAGTAGCTAGTATACCTAGATCTCTTTATTATAGTAGTATAATATCCTTATAGACTTACGCTAACGTAAAAAGAACACAGAATTTCTATGCTAAGTTTCTCCTGCTATACTAGGACAAACAGTGTTTATTTAGATTAATAACTTTAAACATTTTAAGTACTTAATTTATTATACGCAATGTGCTACGCTTAGTTCTTTTAAGAACCTAGAATTATTTTCTAATCTAACCTTTAATAACAGCATTATCTATAAGACTGTCTTTAGCTTTAATATTATATATATTATAGTCCTAAAACTATATCTACCCCTCTTAAGTTTCTACTACCTTTCTAGTATAATTAGTTAGGCAGAGACTAAAGAGAAAGAGTATACTATTCTTCTAGTTAAGAGTCTTGTTACTAAGTATATCTTAGACCTAGAAGCGCTAGTTCTTATTACTTACGCCTTAGAGAATAATATTGCTAATTTAATTACTACTAGGTTAGTAATAACTCTTAAAGTTATAGAGTAATATATAAGTAGGCTAACTATCCTAACTACTATAGAACTAATAGCTAATATTACAGGTATACTTATAAAGCTAGAAGAGAGAAAACTAGCTTAGGGTTAGATAAACATTAAAAAATTAAATTTTAAATTTTAGAGTAGAATTAAAAGCGCATAATTATGTAAAGAGAATATACTCTTCTAAATTACAGTCTAAGGTCTAGTTATTAAGTTATAAGAGCTAAAAGGGGGTAGTACTACAGCGTAGAACGCAGGTTACGCTAGGCTAAAAAGAGTTATTATTGCCTACCTCTAGGTCTACTGCTATATATTTAGTAACTACTCTAGCTAGCCTTATACTGCTTAAATAAGGCTTTATAAGTTAATTACAACTTATAGAACTATAATCTTAGTTATAGTTATTATACTGTTAAAGAGCTATACTATAGTACAGAACGCAGGTTATGCTAGGCTAAGAAGAGTTATTATTACTTACTACTAGGCTAAGAAGAGTTATTATTGTCTACCTCTAGGTCTATTACTACACAGCTAGCAACTACTCTTACTAATTTTACACTGCCTAAACAGAGCTCTATAAGTTAAATATAACTTATAGAACTATAATCTAAGTTATAGTTATTACACTGTTAGAGAGTAGTGCTGTAGTATAGAACACAGGTTGTGCTAGGCTAAAAGAAGTTATTATTACCTACCTCTAGGTATATTGCTATACAGCTAGTAACTACTTTAGCTAACGTTACACTGCCTAAATAGGGCTCTATAAGTTAATTACAACTTATAGAACTATAATCTAAGTTGTAGTTATTATATTATTAGTAGGTAGTACTGCTTTATAGCGCAGAACGCTAGTTGCGCTAAGCTAAGAAAAGTTATTATTGCCTACTACTAGGCTAAGAAGAGTTATTATTACCTACTTCTAAGTCTACTACTATATATCTAGCAACTACTCTAGCTAAACTTGCGCTAGCTAAATAGGGCTCTGTAAGTTAATTACAACTTACAGAACTATAATCTAAGTTGTAGTTATTATATTATTAGAGGGTAGTACTACTTTACAGTGTAGAATACAGGTTACGCTAAGCTAAAAATAGTTATTATTACCTACTACTAGTCTAAGAAGAGTTATTATTACTTACCTCTAGGTCTACTACTATATATCTAGTAACTACTCTAGCTAACCTTACGCTAGCTAAATAGAGCTTATAAGTTAATTACAACTTACAGAACTATAATCTAAGTTATAGTTATTATATTGTTAGAGGGTAGTACTACTCTATAGTGTAGGACGCAGGTTGCGCTAGGCTAAGAATAGTTTTTATTACCTACTACTAGGCTAAGAAGAGTTATTATTGCCTACTTCTAGGTTTATTACTAATGTAAGCTCTAACAACACAGCCTCTAACAAGATACTAGCCTTTTATCTAGTTAGTTATAAGTAAGCTTATTTATTAAAGACTCTTAAGTTGTATAAAAAGTCTTATACTACTAATAATAATAGTAAGAACAAATTTGTCTCTACTACAAAGCGCATTAAAAAGGAGGTTATTAAGAATAATAGTATTAGCTGCCTATCTCCTACTAATACTGTTACCTAAGAGATAAAGGAGGAGGCTGCTTATAAAGAGGACTCCTTAAAGTTACCTATAGGCTACAAACGTGTAAGTAAGAGTAAGAAAAAAGGTAAGAAAAAGAAGGCTAAGGTTAAATTACTTAATGCTAGTAGGTACAATAAAGTTATAGAGAGTAGTAAGGTAGGTAAGAGTAAGACTGCGATTATTTAATAGAAGATGCACATTACTACTCTATATTAGATTTTTAAAGCCTCTAATTGTTAAATCCTCTATTCTCTATTACCTAATTATTAGATTTTTAAATCCTTAAATTGTAAATTATCTATCCTCTATTACTCTATTGTTAGATTTTAATCCTTAAATTATTAAATCCTCTATCCTCTATTACC
>SATZ01000160.1:0-74451 GCA_004335205.1 Ascochyta viciae-villosae
CTTCTTCTTCTTCTTCTTCTTCTTCTTCTTCTTCTTCTTCTTCTTCTTCTTCTTCTTCTTCCTCTCTTCCCCTCTTCCCCTCTTCCCCTCTTCCTCTACTTCCCTCCTCCTTCTTCCTCCTCCTTCTCCTCTTCTTCTCCTCCTCTCAATCTACTACCACCCATTCCCAACAAGTAACAACCCCACCACCGCTCCAAACCAACCACGCAACCTATCATCCTACCACCCACCTACTACCCAACACCTCCCCTTCCTCACCATCTACCCATTCTTCACGTGTACCTTCTTCATGTCCGGGTAGTGAAGCGAGGCTACCTACCTACTGTACACACGCAGTGTCGAGATGATCGTGCACTGCGGCGACGTGGGAGAAGCGCGTGATTTGGTCGAGAGCAGGGTAGAGATTAATGCGGTGGAGAGCGTGCTCTGGGTAGGTTGGAGGGGTTGTAGATGTGGGGTGACTGGCAGTGGTGGCACGGCGGTTGTAGAGGTGATTGGATTGTTGGTGGTAGTGTTAGTTGTCTGAGGATTGGATGGTGTGTGTGCGGGAACGTGGCTTAGGTGACTGTTAGTGTGATTTCTCAGGATGTGGGAATAGGATGTGTTGGCGAGTTGAATCTATAGGATACAGAGTCTTAATTAAACTTTTGTAAATACTAGTACTAACTAGTAATAAACGTACTGTACTAACATAGTTAAGGATTGTCTATTTAAGAAACTTACTAATTAACCCTTTACCCTCCTTTATTAGATTCTTTACTTTATTCTTAATGTTTACACTTCTACTTATATTACTGTGCTTGTAACTATTAGTGTAATTTAGAAATATAATATGTTAGAAGTTAAATCTATAGAATATAGAGTCTTAATTACACTTTAGTAAATACTAGCACTAACTAGTAACAAACGTACTATACTAACACAGTCAACGTTAATCTATTTAAGAAACTTGCTAATCAACCCTTTCCCCTCCTTCATCAGACTCTTCACTTCGTTCCTGATATTCGCACTCCCACTCGCGTTTCCATGCTCACCATGCGCACCCCCCTGAATATACTGTCCCCCGCCTCCTCCAGCTCCCCCAGCGTGGCCCTTCCCTCCGCATTGGCCGCCAGGACACCCTTGGATGAAGTGGCTCACGTCGCCGCAGCACCGCCCGCACTCTCCACTGCCCATGTAGGGTCCCCCGTGGCTCCAGCCGACACGCATGATGCGCGCTTTTCTTCCTTCCCACCCGGTCTTCGCGTCGGTGGCGTGGAATACGCCCCAGACTTCTGCGCCGCCGGGCCCGTTGACGAGCACGAAGTTGCCGTGTCCCGGCCCGTAGGGTGGGCTGTCGTCGCGGCTCGCTTGGAGGAGCGGGTTGTTTGATTTGGCCCATGAGCGGGGGTCCAGAGGGTGTCCGCCGGTCCAGTAGAGTACGTTCATCTTGTACTCGTGTGTCCAGGAGCCGGCGCAGGAGTACACGAGGCCCATCCATCGGCCGTCGGGCGAACACAAGAACTGGGGGCCTTCGTTGATTCCGCTGGAGCCTGAGAACTCAAAGGGTAGATCTGGGGTGCTGATTCGGATGGGGTGGCCAGTGCATTGTGTCGGAGATGTCATCTGGATGATGTAGATTTCTTGTCGCGACTCGTTCTCGTGCACACCTGGGGGCCAGCCGGAGTACACGAAGAACATGTTGCCGCCGAGGGTGATGACTGTGCCGTCGATAGCCCACTGATCGTCGGGAAGTCCACCGACACGGCCAAAGAATTTCCACTTGTCAGGGACTAGAGGCGACTCGTCTGCAGGCGGCCCCTCAAGTATGAACATGCGGTGCGACTTGTTGCCATGCTTTGGGTCGTCGGCTGCGAAGTACACATACCAACGGCCGTGAATAGCGTGCAGTTCTGGCGCCCACACATCACCCGAGTACGGCTGATCTTTCGGCGCCCACCTGACAGAGTCAATTGCTGACGCAGGGGCATGCATGTCTGTTCCCTACTCACCATATGATATCCTTCTTACACCTCTTCTCAAAGTCAAACAGACTGTCAGCTGACCAGATCTCGACCGAACAGCCGGTAGTCCACGTCTTCGCAAGTCAGCACGAGCCCACCCAAGCGACGCATTTCCATACCATATAATACGTGCCCTTATCCCAAAGCACATACGGATCAGCACAGCTCTTTTCCGTGATAGTCAAAATCGAGTCGTTATACTGCGGCCTCTGCATCGTCATCTGCGACTGCATCTGCTGCCCCGGAAACGCCATGATGCGGTCGATGGTAGTCTGTTATCCTCCTCTTTCTTCCGCGGACTACTTCCAAGTTCGCTCGACCTGCTCGAAGACGGTAGCGTTGGATGGGTTGGGGATGAGGTAGACACGACTGGACCCTGAAGTGCGGTTGAAGTTGAAGTAAAGCTGGAAGAGCGTCTGGACACAGCCACAAGTGTGGGAGAGACCCACATGACCCTGTCACAACATCTGTCACAGGGTACGTAAGTCGGCCGATGACGTCATGCCGCGACGGGCTGCGTGTGGAGAGTGGTTGAAGAGCCGGTCCGTTTCGTTTGATGTGGACGATCATGAAGTGTGAAGCCAAGTTTGTATGTGCGTACCGAGATCGGTGCTGCTAGGGCATGTAACTAGCGGGTCGAAAACCCTGCAGGATTGAAGCAGCGTGAGTAGCAAGTTGGCACAGCAAACTTAAGAGCTGTTAATAATTGCAGATTTATATTTGCTCTTGCAGCACACGTTCAAACTTTGTAGCATATTCGTTAGCATTACGCTTTACTTGTACAGAGCGTTCGAAACTATTGGAGCGCTCAACAATGCACGACTGAATGTGCTCAGTAACAAACACTAACAATAGGTAGGGGAAGTACAGGCCATTCGTAATGTCGCGTACTCGCATGATAGTGGATCAAGGTATCCAACATGAACAAGGTGCATACAGCACAGTATAACACAGGATGCCTCCTAGCAATCCTTCGACCTGCTGAACGCCGTGGCTAAGCAAACCCGAGACAGATAGGTATAATGTGAAAACAGAGAAGCCAAGCGTAACATGAGTGCGTGAAGGGCTTGCTAAGATCCCAGAGAGCAAGCAGGAGATGTGTGCATGAATTAGAAGTCGGTCTTGAGGGTCTGGTCGACCGTCAGTTCGCCAGACTCGATGCGATCGACACGGAGGACAAGTTCCTGTCGGGCGTAAGCGAATGAGCATGATCACGAGTAAACACCACACACCTTGAGAGCTCTAGCAGTCTTGAAGGCTAGTGGAGGAATCTTGTCACGTCCGCCGTTTCTGACGTCGATGTCGAGCATGTCACGTCGGCAGTCGTCGAGAATCTGGACAATGGGGATTGCATGCTTTTGTAACGCAGGATTGGACAGCTGCTTAACAGCATCGTACGTCTTGTCGCCGGTGTCGTCCACTGCTCGGGAGATGTCTTGGATGTACTCGTATATTTGCTGCTCTTCAGCTGGTGTAGAGGTGGGGCTTGAGCGGATTAGATTGACAAGCGGCTGGATGCTTTGCACCAGCAAGGCCGTCTGGTCTTCAAGATAGTTCTGGTCGACTGTTAGACCTGACTCTGGAAGCCGTCTCGATCAACATACCTTGAACTCCGTCATGCCACGATCGGTCTGACCATTGGCGCCGTTTGAGCCGGAGCTTTCACGACCATACCCACTGTAGGGTGAGCTAAAACCACTGTAGCCAGTGGCGTTGCTGCCCTTGCTGCTCAGCCCACGTTGGTGTCCACGTTCGGGACCAACTCCGTTGGGGTTGCTGCTAGTATTCTCACTTGCATTTTTGCTCACCGTGTTTGGCGTGAAGGCGCTGTATCCGCCGAAAACTGTGGGTTTGAGTGGCATGGGCATGTCGTTTTCTTCACGATCAGACTGATCACGGTCCAGCTCGTTGTCTGGTGTCGGTCGCACCTTGACAAGCCTGACCAGCTCAACTACAGCGGTGGACAGATGGCTGGCAGCGGCATCTAGGAGGCTGACTGGCGAGAGGCCATTCGAGGAGGTGTGGTTTTTCGTGGCTGTGATGAGATTGTTGGCGGTAGCGCTGACGCGCGACTTCAATTTCGCTTGCTGCTTCTCTGGAGTTGCCATGAGATCACCACTAACGCTGCTGGTGGGTGATTGCATCTGCGAGAGGGGCGTGCTGTCGATTTCCCCAGTAATTGCTCGCACGCACTTGACTACATTGCGCATACTCTCGAGTGTTTGTTCGGCGTCAATTCTCCGCGCTCTCTGGAGGAGCTCGTCGATACTGAGTTGGAAATTGGTGACGTGAACATCCCTGACCAAGCCGTCTGGCGTCGAAAAGCTAGGATCGCGACTGTAGTTGGCAATGTCCGGCGACGCAAGCCCTGACAAGCCGATCGAGGAGGCTTTGAGAGTTCGCAGCTGTGTCTTGGATCGTGCGTAGCGAGACTTCCACTCCTTGAGCTCCGCTTCTAGGGATGAAACCTGGCTCGTGAGTCGCTCCTCTTTTTCAACAGCAGCATCGCTGCGCGCAGACAGCTCGCGCATCTCTTGTAACGATGTGAAGGCGTCTTTTCGAACTTCCTCCGCAACTTGCTGTTGCTCGCTCAGCTCTCGCTCTAGCTCCTCGCACCGTTGTCTCCATTCGTCGCTGCCACCGTTGTACGCTTGCTGGGGGGGATTTGATTCGAGGTCGGCGATCTGCGCTCGTAGGTTCTGCTGCTCTTGGTCGTGGTCGCTGCGTATCCTGTCTAGCTCCGAGCGTAACGACGCATTGAGACTCTCTGCTTTCTCGACCTTGTCTTGCAGCGTGTAGCGAAGTTCGTCCCAATCGGCGCGTTCTGACGCAGTGTTCTGGATTGTGTCAGTAGATTACTATTGCGCAGGCAAACCAAACACTTACGCTGTCTTTTGTGCTGTGCGCTTCTTTCGCCCTCTGCAGCTCCTCGTCTTTGTCTTGTAATGTGCCTTCCAGGACACTCGTCTTGCTCTGGAGGTCTGCGACTTGCTTCTGTAGTTCTGCCACCATTTTTTCCTGTGCCATACTCATGCTCTTGGCGCTCTTGTTGGTCTGGCGTCTCGCAGCAGCGCCTTCCAAGTTGAAGGCGTCGTCGTCATCGGCAGCGCTGTCGTCGTCGTCCTCTACCAACATGCCCTTGTTCGGCACGATTGTGTTTTGCTGAAAAGTCTTGGGGAGCGCGCGCCCGAATTCGTTAGGCTGAGATGCTGGCCCTGGTCCTCCTGGGGGTCCTTGCATGGCTCGTGGGTCTCCTTGTGGAGGCGGCCCTCTGTAGCCGGGACCTGGCGGTGGCCGACCGCCCATGCGGCTATCCATGCTCCCATTCGGCGTCCTTGCACGGCCAGAGGGGTCTCTGTTGCTGATGCGACTCGCGATGCTGGCTGCAGGGCTCGCCGAGCGGGCCAGGTCGCCCGTGGTGAAGCGTGGGAAGCGCCTCTCGAGCTCGTAGAAAACGTCGGTGGCGAGCTGGCGGAAGCGCTCGAGCGGCAGCGTGGACAGCTTCTGGCGGGCCTGGTTGCGCTTTGGGTGGAAGTTGTTCTTGGGGAGGAGAAAGTTGGGGGTGTCGTTGCCGGGTGCGCCTGGCCCTCCACGCTTGCGGTCGGCCTCCCTGCGCAGCGACTCGTCGTATACGTCGGTGCTGAGCTCCTGGAACTGGACGCTAGACAGCCTGGTGAGCTTGTCCTTTGCTCTGCTGGGGCGCGGGTTGCCCTGGGCGTCGTTCAGGTAGGGCCCCAGGTAGACCTTGAGCACGCGAAAGTGCTCGGCCATGGTTTCCTCGAGGCCCTGCATCTTCCGGGAGCTCATGCCGACGTCGCTGCCGGCGAGGCTCGAGGCATACAGGCCGGTGCCGTCGCTCGAGCGGCCGACGGAGCTGGGGGGCGAGGGGTTGCCGTTTGCTTGCTGGCGCATTCCATTGAGCATGCCGCCATCGGTGGTGGTGGTGGTGGTGGTGGTGTTGTGGTTGTTGTTGTTGTGGTTGTGGTTGTTGTTGTTGTTGCTGTTGCTGTTGCTGTTGCTGTTGTTGGTGGTGCCGCCGTACTGACTGCCTCCGTAGGCGCTGGGCGGCAGGGTGGGCGAATATGGGTTCTCGCCAGCGAGGTTGGTGTAGCGGGTTATAGGCGACCACTCCTGGCTGGCAGTCGAGACGGGCGACAAGGTGCCGTTGCGCGTGTTCATGGTGCGCTGCTCGTCGTGTTTCACCGCGCGGGCCGCCGCTGTCGGTCTTAGCGTGCGAAGAGCGTATCGGCGTCGGTATCAGTACACAGTATCAGCTGCACAGTGGCTGGGCCGGGCAAGCTTGAAACCGTGCGGGCGGTCAAAGACTACGGTTGGCAGGCCCCAGTCGTCGCAGTGCGCGGCGGTGCGTACGGGAGGCGGGCGTGAGAGAGCGACATAAACAATCACAGCGTGCACAGCAAGGAAGGCTTCTGGAATGACGGCGTATGGGCAGATGGGCAGATGGGCAGAAGAGCAGCGTCGGCGTGACACCCCGCAGCGCAGCAGCAACAACAGCAGCAGCAGAGGGAGCAGTAGTGGCCTGCAACGCGCGGTGCCGGGACTAGCAGCCTTTTGAGGGAATGAGGAAATGCTCGACCCGCCTGCTCGCCCGTCCAAATGTCGGTGATGCCCCCCTTTCACGCGTCTTGGCTGGGGAGCGTTGTTGGAAGTCGAAGCGCTAACTGCAGCTGGCCTGGAGCCTCGACGAATCGCACTGGCCCGTCCTGCGCCGCTGCATGCCACAAAGCTGGCCATGTGGAGCGCGCCCTGGAGAAGCCTGAAGGCCTGACGGTGCGCGTTGTGTGCACACTGGACACTGGACAGTCCGTCGATCACTTCGACTTGTCTTGCATCAATGTCCGGCGCCTGAAGTCAGCCATAGAGTGGTGTTGTATCACCAGACTGCTTACTAGGGTACATGGCTTCTTTCCAAATTGGCCATCTGCCAGACCTGCCAAACCGCCAAATCGCTGAGCTGCCAATTCGCTGAACCGCCGCCCGCAAAACGGGCAGTCGACGGCCGAGCTCGACGATCGAGACCCGTTGCCCTGCCACAGCAACGGCGCAGACGGCGATCCTTGCAGTTCACAGTGGAGCCAACATCATTTCGGGCCCAACGACGCTCAATTTCAAGAGGCTATCTCACAGCGTCAAGCTATGCAGCCATCTTCGCCGTCTCAGCGCCTCTCCCGCCGTCTACCAGCGCATTACACAGTACCGGTACTGCTCTGTCTGCAATCCCCCACAACACCATCTACCGCACCCGCTTGATCTTCTGCGCCGGCTGCTTCTTGCACTCGGGACACAGCCAGTCACCCACGGGCTCCTCCTTGATCCCTACGCATTCCCAGTGGAACCACTGATACTGGCAGTTGTCGTTGTCGCAGGCCACCATGTCGCCGAAGCTGACGCGTTGGCAGAAGCAGTATTTGGTATCGTCAGACTCCTCCTCGTCCCCCTCTCCAGCAACACCCGACATTTCCTCGTCCTCGGTACCAGCGTCGCTCGCTACGCTTTCGTCTTCGGCCGTAGTCGAGGGCGACGCTCTCGACCCACCCTTGCGCCGCTTCTTGTGAACCCCAGACTTGGCAGTCAAAGCAGCCTTGCGCAACGGTTGTTGTGGCTTGGCTTTCTTGACCGTGAGGGCGTGCCGCGGTCCTACGCTTCCAGCACGTGATCCTGGAGTCGATGGCTTGGGCGTCCCTGGGCCTATAGAGCCTTGTCGGCCAAGGGAAGAGTTGGCCGCTGGCAGAGGCCCAATGCTACCTGTTGGCCGCCGCCGCTTGCTATCGCTTCCTGCTGACATCTCTCGTTCTGACCGAGCGCTTGCTTGGATGGCGCTCTGCGCATTGGTGAGTCTCTGCTGATTCAGCAGTGCTTGCGTCTGCATGTTCTGCATCGGTGCTGCTCTTGGATTGATGTTTGCGTTTGTGGCGCTTGTAATGCGCGCAATGGCTGCAGCCTGCGCAAGGTTGGGAGCACCACCACCTTGATTTCCAGACACCGGGTGTAGTGGAGTGCTGGAGCCTGTATTCGAAGCCGATAGAGGTGGTACTAGATTCCCCGGAGAGTCCTTCAACAGAGAAGGCATCTGCGGGTCCGCTGGTATGGATCCATCGCTTTGAAGATCTCGCAGCTTGATGTCCAATCGCTTTACATGTCTGTCCAGCTGCAGCGTGCTGTTAGCTGAGTTTTTGAAGTCTGACTAGTCAACCTACGAGTGCGGCTGCTTTCTCCACTAGACCAATCTTTTCTTCTTGTAGAATCTGTGCGCGTTCGTAGTTCTGGATAACGACCTTGTTGTAAGGCTCTTCTTTGGGATTCACTACCAGGCTGCCATTCAATTTGATGAACTTCTGAAGACTATTGTCGCGCTGGTTGATCGCTGCGCGTAATTCTTGAATTTGCACATCCTTAGCCTGCACCTCTTCGTACAGATGCGTTATCTCTGCAGGCAAATTGGCCACTGACCGCTGTTAGCACATGCTACATCATTTATCAAGTGTTTGCCTACCGTCATGAATGAACTGGTCAAGAACGGTAGCGGCATCCTCTGCGATAGCCATGGCGAGGCGCTGCAAGTGAGGGAGCTAGGCGCGGAAGTTTGCACGCTACCTGCAATTTACTACAGAGCAAGAAAGAATGCAGAAGTTGGAAGAGCAGTTGAACGCTATTGGATCGATGACAGCCGATGGTTTGTCGATGAAGTTCGTGGTGATAACGCAACGCGCGATGCAACTTGAAGTGGAAGAGGCAAGCGCACTATGGTCAGGTCCAGCAACACCCTCGCAACTGACGTCCAAAATCCCAAACCTTGATTTAACTCCTACCGCAGGATCTCAAGCTTTAGTCGGTTTATGTCAATTGTGGCGCGTACGTGTACTCGTCTTCGTGCGTCCAACCCTAACAAGCTAAGCCAGGGACATGCTGAATTAGCGTGTCACGTGAACCATGCCCAATCAGACGACGATGGCTTCTCCATCTCCACATTCACTCATAAACCAGCGACGCAACGGACGAAGCACACAAGGACGAGGCTGAGATAGAGGGCATTTACGAATCTTGCTGGTTGGCGCAGCCTGTGTCTGTGAAACGTGGGCGAGCTCCTGTCGAATATTGCGCAAAACGGACGCTCGGCATCCAAAGCGAAGCCTACCTGGTCAGCTAACCAGACCTTCCCATAACACCCAAGAAAGCAACAAGTCAGGCGTTGCTTGAAGGTAGTTTGATACCTCATTATTCCAGGACCAGTTTCGTTGTATTTCAAACGCGAGGGAAGCGGCGCATAGAGGAGTCCAGAAATCGACGCGTTCAGTCCAACGCACAGCGACATTAGTCTCAACAACGAGCCCGCGAGGCCTTCAGGCTATCGGAAAATACCCGCAACTCACTTCAAACGATCTTTTCAGGAGCAGAACTGCTATCATGCGCGTGTCTGGATATTCTACGTCGAATAGACCGTCCAACAACATTGTTGAGGAGTATCTCTCCCCCGTCAACGATGTCTACACAGGAGATTTCCAGGATTTCAAGGCCCTTACTGATACGGAGAAGCAAGAGGTGATTGCGAGAGAGGCTGAAGACTATGGGCTGGAAAAGCCGCTGGGGTGGAATGTTTCCTTTCATTACAACCCACACGTTGAATATCACCACTTCGGAAGCTCACATCCAATGAAGCCTTGGCGTTTAACTCTGACCAAACAGCTGGTTTTATCGTATGGACTCGAGTACACAATGGATCTTTACGAACCGCGCCCAGCAAGCTATGATGAACTAGCTATCTTCCACGACCGCGAATATCTGTCATATCTTAGCGAGTAAGTCACAGACCACATGGACTTGTAACAGTACACGAGACCACGTTATTGATCATGCGCAGAATCACACCACAGAACGCGAAACCTGATGACAATCAGTACATAGCGTATGGCTTTGGTGGCGACTCGAACGATTGTCCCGTTTTCGACGGATTATGGAACTATGTCTCTCTCTATACTGGCGCGTCTATGAGTGCGGCCTGGAACCTACTGAACAAGCAATCTGATATAGCCATCAACTGGTCCGGGGGTCTGCATCACGCGAAGAAGAATTTAGCGTCCGGGTTTTGCTACGTCAACGACATCGTTATCGCTATCCAGCTACTGCTGACCCAGCATCAACGCGTTCTTTATATCGACATTGACGTTCACCATGGCGACGGCGTGGAGCAAGCCTTCGAATCAACAGACCGTGTGTTTACTCTCTCATTCCACAAGTATGGTATCGATAGACACGGGTGGCCGTTCTTTCCCGGAACTGGTAACATCGACGAGATGGGCCCCAAAGACCCAGCGAATCGCGGTAAGGCGCACAGCCTGAACATTCCCATCGACGATGGTATCGACGACGATCAATACAAATGGCTGTTCCGGACTGTGGCCAGCAAAGTTGTCGAAAAATACAACCCCCAAGCAATTGTCCTTCAGTCCGGTGCCGACTCGCTTGGCGGAGATCGCCTCGGTCGTTTCAATCTCAACATCAAAGCACATGGCTTCTGCATAGAAACAGTGAAGTCCTTCGGCCGTCCTCTCGTCCTCATTGGAGGTGGAGGGTACACTCCTCGCAACGTCGCCCGAACTTGGTGCCACGAAACAGCTGTCTGTGTTGGCGCAGAGCTGCACAACGACCTGCCAACACACATCCCCTACTTGCAAGCGTTCCAAGGTGAGGAGAACGGTGGTGGCATATTGTATCCCGACCTACACAATACCAAGCGACATGACAACCTGAACACAACGCCACGACTGCAGAAGCTCGTCGAACAAGCCATGGAGAACCTACGTTACATGGAGGGTGCGCCCAGCGTGGTGGTCAACACCAAGGGCATCACGGAGGAGCAGATCATGAAAATTAGGGAGCAAGTCGAGCAAGAGCTGGCGGACGAAGAGGAGGACAGGCAGTATTCCTTAAATGTGGAAAAGTCTAGACGAACGCGAGAAAGGAATGTGGGGGGCAGAAACGAGCGTCGCTAGATCATTTATCTTGACTAAACCCCCACCTCTTGACTGGTATGTTGGATCATTGGTTGACTCAGCATCGGCGTTGAGGAATGGGCGTTCAAAACAACTTGGTGGAGCCTTCGTTTTGATACCCTGTCGTAAGAAAAAAAATTAAATCCCTGTTTGTAACAAACACTCGCGATCGGGATACGAAGTCTACAACCAGGAGAAGCTAGAATCAGGACGGAAATTTCCTTCAGCAGAGTAGAGACCTTGCTAAACGATAGAGCATCCCATGATCTACCCCACAAAGCTTGGCACACTAAGCCGCAGCCATGCGATCAATACGCGTCGGTGCTCGGACATGGCGGGTTTTCGTTTTGGACTCTCGGACCCGAGCATAGGTAGGAATGATGTAAATGATGGCATGCAGACGCGACCCTCGGGCTCCGTCTTGATTGCCTGCCTTCTAGCGGTGCAGTAAAAGCTGGATGCAAACGTAAGCACTTTTGAGTTTTTCAGGGGTCTTCACTATCAGACTGTTAAGCGTATAGAAAATAATCAGGGCTGTACATGTCTACTAGGTTTTCTGTGCAGCTTATGCAGAGTCCCTAGACTGCTTTGTTCTCGTGAAGGCCGGGCTACTGTCCGTCTTTTGCACTGCAGCTACACGCCGTCTCGACTCTCTCTGCTTGTAAGCCTTGTCCCACGACGCAGGCTTCGCTTGTTGGTGATGCTTGGGCAGGGGCTTGGATTGCTCCGCGTCCGGTTGCTTTGAAGCTGATCTGCGGAGCGGCAGGTGTTGACTGGGGGCCTTGCAGCGATGACTCAGGCCTCTCATAGTTCTCGCAAAGTGCATCAATAGAGTCTGCGATACGAGCGACCATCCTGGTCAGGACAAAGTCCTGGCTTTCTTAGATCGATGTTGGGTGTCATGACGCTGTCGGACTTTCCGTCGGCGTTAGTGCAGGCATGTCCGCAATGAGCAAGACAATACTGTATACAGTCACGGGCGCGTTTTACTGGGCAGAGTTCTTCGTTCTACCTCATCGACCTCGCAATTTCCTCGTCCTCCTCTTCGAATCCTTCAGCCCTTTCGATTGAATCACTGGCTCATCTAGCCCTGTTACCAATCCCTGCAGACGTTAGCGTCGGTGCTTCTCGTTCACCGATAGCGTACCAGGCTCTTCGAGATCATCACACGTGTTGTGCCTGCCGACCATCAAACCCTCGGGCAAACACCACCGAAACTGTATACGAAAGCTTCACGCATGCGCAAGCATGTCTGACGACCATATACACAGCGCAAACTCGTCCGACCACGTACAAAGGAACGGCAGCCTGAACGGAGGTTCTTCAGCACCGAACCCCCGCTCCTGCACTACATGCAGGAGACGCAAGGTCAAATGCGACAAGAAACAGCCATGTTCCAACTGTGCGAGAGCGAAAATTGAATGCATCTTCCCTGGACCTGGACGTGCGCCACGAAAGAGCAGGAAGCCACCTGATGCAGAGCTTTTGGAGAGACTACGGCGCTTGGAGGGCGTTGTGCAGAATCTCAATGCGCAAGTCGAGGAGCATGAGCAAGAGGCGGCAGAACGTGAGCGCGACAGTGGCAGTCGGCAAGGAAGTATGAGTGAACGTTGCTTTGCCGGCAGTTCTAAGAACAGCCCGTCAGTGGCAGTCGATAATAGCGTCGAAGGGCTCGAGAGTCGCTTCGGCAGGCTTGTCGTCGAGAAGGGCAGAAGTCGCTATATCAACAATTCCTTCTGGGCCAGCCTAAACAACGAAGTCGAAGATCTCAAAGCAGTCCTTATCGAGCCATCTGACGACGAGGAGGATGCCAACTCGCCAGATTCATCGGAACAAGCAGGACAACATCAGGGATATATTTTCGGCCTGAGCTCCACAAACGTCGATATGCGGGCACTGCATCCCACCCCTGAAGTTGCACGGCAATTCTGGGGAGCATACAAGGAGAGTGTAGAGCCTTTGGTCAAAGTACTGCACGTTCCGACCTTCGAGACGACTTTCGAAGATGCCCTCGCACAACCTGAAACGGTCGGCAAAGGACTAGAATCGCTACTGTTCGCTATCTACTACGGCGCCGTTACCAGCACAGCTCCAGAAGATTGTCTGGAGACATGGGGAGAAGACAAACCCTCACTCCTAAACAGATACCGTTTTGCGCTGGAACAGGCGCTCGCCAGAGCAAACTTTCTGTACTGCGACGAGATCGTGATTCTCCAGGCATTCATAATCTTTCTCATTCTCCTACGCAGAAACGACGACGCACGGAAGATTTGGACGTTGACTGGTTTGGCTGTGCGCATCGCGCAAACACTTGGTATACACAGGGACGGCAGTCACTTTGATCTCCCGCCATTCGAGATCGAGATGCGTAGAAGGCTTTGGTGGCAAGTCTGCGTTCTGGATGCAAGGTCGTCTGAAGACCTTGGTTGTGATCCCACAATCGTAGAGGCGCAGTTCGACACCAAGATGGTATGTACAAACACCTACCTTCATACTGCATTTACGCTAACAAGTTATAACAGCCATTGAACATCGACGACACGGATCTTTATCCTGGCATCACCGACTTTCCCGAAGAACGCACGGGTTTTACTGATATGACATTCAGTCTCATTCGGTTCGAGGTTGCCAACATCTTCCGCCGCATCCTATATATCCCTCCAGGACCTGTCAGGTGTGCTGAGCTGTTCGCCAACCTGTCGATTGCCGATAAGGAAAAGTGCATCACAGAGTGCCACCAACAAATGGAAGACAAGTACCTAAAAGATTGCGATATGTCGATCCCGCTGTGCTGGGTGACTGCGACGATATCACGACTCATCATGAGTAAGATGTGGCTGATCGTATATCATCCACATCAGCGGAAGGATGGAGGCGCATCCCTGCCACAGGAAACCAAAGATAAGCTGTTCATCACCTCGCTCGAAAATCTCGAATACTCCATACTTCTCGAGACTGAAGCTCGAACCATGAAATGGGGCTGGCTCTTCCGAACCTATGTGCAGTGGCATGCCATTGCTTTCTTGTTGTCCGAGCTTTGTGTGCGCACAAAAGGCGAGGCCGTAGAGCGTGCTTGGCGCGCCCTAGAAGCTACAGCTGGACGCTGGTGGTTCCCACTCAATGATTCCTCGCCATTCCGTAAAGGCCAGCAGGGATGCCTCTGGAACCCTCTTCGAAAACTTCTTGCAAAAGCGAGAGCAGCAAGAGAGAGGGAGATAAGGCTTGAGCTAGCAAGCCGAGCGGTCATGAACGGCCAACTGCTCGACACCGACTTTCCCTGGATTGCACCGAACATCCTCACTTCTGTCAGCAACGATCAGTCAAGCTCAGAGAATCTGGACAAGCTACTCAGGCCATCTGCACCTAAACTTGGCGAAGAGCTGACGCACGCGTCGTCAGCGCCCCAGAGACATGCCATTCTCAATACAAGTCAACCCATTACAGGTATCCCAGGTGAAGATTTTGGACAAGTTCCAACTGCGCATAATCAGGGATCTCAGTCAACCAGCCCGGGACAACAGTTCCGAACTTTGACCAACCTCGGGCTTGACAATGTCATTCTTGATGTTATGGATGAGCAGGACTACACGGCTCTCAATAATTTATCGTACGCTCAAGATTTGCAACAATCGGCGCAAACACTGCAACCTGGCTTTTCGACCACCCCTCAGCCAGCCGTGGCTAATGGGACTAATCCGATGAATGGTGTATACGCGCCCGATCAGAGCTTCTTCACAAATTTGAACTTCGGCGATCCGATACCAACCGACGCTAGCAACGGCCAAAGCAACGAGTCTCCGATCATGGATGGCGGTAACATGGATTGGCAAGTGTGGGATGACATGGTCAATCAGTACGGCATCGAAGGTCAAGCAATCAACAACGCGAACGCAACGGATATTGGACACTTGGGTTTGATGCACTTTTTGTAAGGATCGTGTGCATCTGTACAACATCTCAGCATGTTTATTTTGGGGCGTAACAAGCGAAACAACTCGACTCTTTGGCTCGAGGAAAGCCATGATACCCACGACTCAACATCTACTGTATAATATTTTGTAGCATGAAAGAACAAACCAGCTACTGTTTTCCAGGTACCTTGCCCCTCGCTATCCATGATGTCTGAACAGCGGCCACAGCTAGATCAAGACAACCACAGCGTCGCCCAGACGCCCAGAAACCGCTCGTTCTTCCACGAATACCATCTCTCTCCTCGCTCTGCATACGTCGCGATGTGCCGCCGGGATGGCGCCGGCTATATGCAAGACGGATGAAACAGGGTAAGCCGGGCCACGTGGAAGAGCTGATTAGATGGCGTGCCGATAACCTTATCATCACCTTTCATTGCCCATTCCAACACGGTCGCCTACATACCGTATCAGAGTAGCGGGGAAGGGTAAACGGTGCAGCGGGAATGAACACCTCCAATGGCTTCAGCTAGCGGGTATCTGATTGGTTGACGCGTTCACATGCGGTCGGCTCACCGCTCCTGCTCTTGGATCATCCTCGGACCGGCTTGACCTACATCTTGATCGCACACGTGTAGATGGCGTTACGGGTCGATATTTGAGCACCGTGGATCCGCTTCTGTTGAGTCGTGAAATACTTTGGGTTTTGATACACTCGCCTGGCACTACTCTGAACGCTGCAACCTTTGTGCTGGAAATTTCCAGAAGCCATCTGGATAGAGAGATTTGCTTTTGGAGTATATACACGACATCGAATAATGGCTGGTACAGCCTCATCACATCGAGATCTCACGCAAGACCTCACGCCAAACATCACGACCCCAGCCTCGCCTGCCCTGTCGACGTCGAAATCGAAGCTCACTATATTGCACCTCGGCGATGATATCCGCTGGAACCACGACCTGTACAAGGAACTAGCGCAAAAGTTCAACATCATCAGAACCTACTCAACAGGACGCGATGAATTCAAGCGCGCACTACAAGAGAAGAAATGGGGCGACTTCGTAGGCATGTACCGCCCCTTCTGGAACACAGGCGGCGAAATGGGAAACTGGGACAGCGAGCTAATGTAACCTTACTCCCAAACTTGACCAACATGCACGCAACCACTAACAACGCACCAGCTCTCTCCTCCCCCCGTCCTGCAAAGTCTTCGCATCCGCCGGCGCAGGCTTCGACTGGGTCGACACCAAGACGCTCGCCGAGCAAGGCGTCGTCTACTGCAACAGCGCATCCGCGTGCACCGAGTCTGTCGCCGATGCTGCCGTCTTCCTCATCTTATCTGTGTACCGCTGTTTCGCGTGGAGTTTCTTGGCTGCTAGGTCCTGCGACGCTGCACGGTTCCAGGACGCGAATAGCAATATCGCTGCTGTGACGCATAATCCTAATGGGTCGACGCTGGGGATCGTGGGCTTGGGCAGGATTGGGTATAGGATTGCGCAGAAGGCGAAGGCGTTTGAGATGAAGGTGCTGTATCACGATGTGGTGAGGATGGAGGAGAGGGAGAAGGAAGTTGATGCTGAGTTTTGTGCGACGCTGGGGGAGATGTTGGGGAGGAGTGATTGTGTACTTTTGGCTACGCCCTTTAGTGGGGACGTCTTGCTGGGCGAGAAAGAGTTTAAGCAGTTCAAGGGGGGTGCGCGGTTGGTGAATATTGCAAGGGGGAAGTTGGTGGATGAGGATGCACTGGTAAAGGCGCTAGACGATGGGGTTGTGAGTGCGGCGGGTCTGGATGTGCATGCTGGTGAACCAAATGTGAATAAAGAGTTGGCATCGAGACAGAATGTCATGATGCTGAGTCACACAGCTGGTGCTAGTGTTGAGAGCCATATAGGGTTTGAGAGACTAGGGATGGATAACTTGTTAGGTTGGCTGGAGAAGGGGGAATCTGGATTGGTAAGCCCGGTCAATTTGCAGTGGTTGAAGAGGGATGTGTGAAATCAAGTCAGAGGTGGAACGGTATCAAAAGCCCGTTTCCAGCATATCTTAGTATGTACCTAGTAAACAAACTCCTGGCCGACCAGCTTCTCGCTGAGTTTCCATAAATTCTCAACGTCCGTTGGGTTTGTGGCAGTTGGTTGCAAGTCATCAGAAAGGTTGCCATTTTCGAGGTATACTCCATTGTATGCTGCATCCCGTATTAGCGTGATAATAGTGATGTGCGACAAACATACCATCGAGCCTGGGATCAAAAGCCGCAACAACATGCGTAGCGCTGCACTCATCGAGATTCTTGACATCAAGCTCACGATTCCAGCCAATCTCTTTGTCCTTCGCAGCTATTACTGAGGTCAGCACGATTTTGTCCAGAGTTCGGCGTGTAACGTACCCAGGGACGCAAGATCTTCGTCACCCAGGCCCTGTGGGGCCAGACTTGTGCCAAAGGCTACACCGGGGTGCAGACTATATGTCTTTAATCCTTTTTGCCCAAGCTTCTCAGCAAGTGCTCTTGAGAACAAAATGTTGGCTGTCTTGCTCTGCCCATACGCCTCCCACTGTTCGTACACTTTGCCGTCCTGGAAGTTCCAGTCTTCAAATCTCACGCCGCCAAAGCGGTGACCATCGCTAGCCACATTGACGATGCGTGGGTTAGAAGAAGCCAGGATCTTGGGCAGGAGAAGATTTGTGAAGAGGAAATGCCCGATGTGGTTACTGCCAAATTGAAGTTCGATGCCTTCTTGGGTCGTCTTGTAAGGGCCTGCCATCACACCGGCGGAGTTCACCAGGACGTCAATGTGCTGCACATCCTCCCAAGCCAGCACCTGCTCTGCCGCCTGTCGTACGTGTTTTTGGCTTGCAAGATCGAGTTCCAGGATTTTTATTTCGACATCGGAGCTTTTCCCATTCGACCTGATTTTTTCAATAGTAGCCTGAACCTTCTGTTCTGACCGGCCTGCAAGGATGAGCAGGCGTGGTTTGTACTGCGCAATCGCCTCAACGAAGGTAGCGCCTAGACCGCCTTGAGTAACGCCGGTGGTGAGGATGATCTTGCCTTCGATGTAGGCGGCATTATCAGCTGCAATGCTGGATGCAAGTGCATTTTGGCGGTTGTAAGGAAGTGGTGAAGACATCATCGGCAGTGAGCGCTGTGGTACTGAGAAGACGAGTTTTCAGTCCAGAAAACTTAATGGTATGACTCCGAAAAGTAAGTTGTGTCGTGCCCAGCACGACATGACGCCAGAGTGTGGAGTCCCCAGCTATGTTCGCACCTTCCTTTTTAGTCCCTAAGTCCGTCTAATGTCCGATGGACCCGACTGAAGAACGCGTTTCCGTCGAGCCGTTTTTGTCTTTCTCGTATCTTGCAAACATTTTTTAAGACATCAAACACTCGTATCATCCAGTCTGACGGCATTGTTAGCAGCCTACAGCCGCCAAACGCCACAGTGTGAGCCTCCCAGACCTGAACTGTGTCAAGCGATTGTTTCCAAGATCGCTGAATGTCGTTGCTTGAACTCTACCATCTTGTGCTAGGGCGTACTCTGGTGTGTGTTGATACTCGAGCCGCTTGGGCGGCTTCTCTGCTCTGAAAACAATGCAGGTGCCGTAAGTAAGAGTTCCGGTTTGCTGAGAGAAGTTGAGATCGAAATCGAAACTCAAGTCCCATTGCTGTGCTGTAGTATTCAAGACTGGAACGGCATCAGTTGTGATAGCCAGTATGAGACTTCCTTGACTGCTTGAGGATCTTCGAAATACGGTCTTGACTTCAGTGATGCGGGCGCTGTCAACGAGCGGCCGCAGTTTGATCGTGAGGTGTGCGCCATTGATGTCGGCGATTGTTGCACAACTTGAGTCATGGCGAAGAGTGTACTCAATATGTGTCGTTCTCCCAGAAGCCGTGATGTTCACTGTGTCTCGACCTGATCCCAAGAAGCGAAAGTATGCAGAAACAACAAGGTCATACTGCCATGTGTCGGTTATCATATGCCTAGTAGTGCTTTCCACAAACGACCGGAACTCCTCCATTGCGGCGAAAACCTCGAATGTTTTCATGGTTCGTTCTTGATGTCGTTCGGGGTACCTTGGGTCCACCACAGGTCGTGGATCTTCGACATCGTTTAGCCACGTGTGTTTCACGCGGAGCCTGGCTGGGATGTGTAGATCGTGAGCTATGTGCCCTAGTATGAGGGCCAGTTGCTCGTATAGCGTAGCAAGGATTTCCGAGGACTCTTTTTGATCGGAGACGTCCAATTGGTGATCTACCATCCGCTTTCTGGCTTCTTCTGTGGTCAGAGCTGGTTGGGTCTGCTGGTGATCATGGTACCTTTCGTAGTCTCTCGCGTATACAGAAGCCAGATGCGTCCAAATGGCATCTATCTCCTTCATCACAGTGTCCATTGCAACTGTCTCTGACCCTCTTGTAAAACCCAGACCCATCTGGTCTTCCAAGTCCACAAAAGCCTCGAAGAGTTCAAATCGAATCCGGCTTCCTTGCTCTTTCCTGAAAGCCATGCAGATATCACCGAATAGTTCCGGGATCGTTCTGCAGCAATCGAATTCTTGCACAATCGTGCGGTACGAGGTCATAGCGACCGCTCTTGCTCCCCGCGCTAGAGTTGAAGCAGCATCAATGAATACCGCGCCCACCGACTTTGAATAATCGATCGAGGTTTGGTCCTTCTTCACAAGGAGGCCTTGGAAACCATAAACCTTGTCCCTGAGATTTTGGCACTCGTTTTTGCTGAAGGTTCGAAGTAAGCTTATGTAAGAATATTCCTTTGCAGATAGAGCATGCTCAGCTAGCCACACAACTTGGGCTGGAATACCTAAGGTCACATCAGGGGGGAGGTAGGTCCGCCCGGACACACAGAAGCGTCTCAGCTCCTCCCATAATAACAGTGTATCTCCACACATGACGCAGATATACATTGCCAGCATAACCTCTTAGACAATCCACAGTCTTTTCCAATACAGGTTCTGAAAGAAACGCCGAAGTGCCTCAATTGAACCAGCTTTCATTTCTTGTACTCGTCCAATTGGCGAGCTCTTCTCGATACCTAACCTATGCCTGGCCTTCGTGGCTAGCGTATACCTGTTGTCATAGTATCATGGGAAGCCTAACTTCACAGTTTGCATGGCTGCTTCTGTGCGTTCATCCAAGGAGCCAAGCCAGACGTAAACGTAGGTAGCACGCTTGTATATGCTGGACATCATTCGAACTTGGTGATTGCGTTCTTCGATGACCGATTGATCGATGCAGATCTGGTCTATCCATAACCACTGGAGTTCATCTTCGTATGACTCGCCACCCCGAAACTTGTACAAGCGCTTCCTGAAGGTGAGGAGGAACTCGTATAGGTTCAGGCGTACGATCAGTAGCCTACCATTGATGTGTATCTCATAGCTAGGCGAAGGCGGTCCCCAGGTATAAGATAGAGCTCGGTAGTCAGGAGTAGGATTTGTATCGAGGTCAATGTGCTTGACTGTACAACGAACAGGGCCCTCAGCCTCGGGAAATATAGAGATGAGCCGGATTTGTGAAAGAGATCTGTCGAGGGGTTCGTGGGTAAAAAGGGCGTGTCGATCCATGAGCGCCATATCCTACGTTGTTATCACCAAAATCTGGTTACAAACGATACATGTGAGGTGTTAAGTGGGGGTTCAGCGCTAGGCAGCAACCACCTGCAGCCACATGTCAGCAAGGCTGTGCCCTGGTCTTCGATACACCTCTCACGGTCAAGGAGAAATATGGAACCAAGCAAAGCCTGTGCGAGAGCACTCAGTGTAGCTCTTTTAGGGGTCAGAGAGAAGGAAAATATGAAAAGGCCAGGCGATGGACAGGACGATGATACAACAAGTCAAATCTCGCTGGTCAACTGCTCTTATAAATAGTCCTCCTCTTTTAGTCCATCTCTTCGTCGCTGTCGAGATCGCTATACAGTTCGACTTCATCCGAGTCGTCAGAGGAGTCCTCCGAATCTGAAGACATCGTTCGCCAATCGCCCCACTCGTCATCACTCTCGGAAGGTAAGTTGATGATGACCTCGACACCAGTACTAGACCAAGGTTTAACGAGGCGCTCCCAATCGTAGTCCAATTCCTCGGCGGGCACTTGGACGTTGAGACGGAGAACTTTCAGTTGTGGAACTGTGGTGACATAATCGTGCGCCATACGCTCCAGAACCTGTAAGAACTGCTCTTCGCCTGAGTCTTGTCGTATCGTAAGACAGAGACTCACAAGGGCGGGTGGCAAGAATTCCAACACACTCGCGGATGCACCTGAGCGCACATCTACCACCATACGCAAAGGACACTTGAGCTGACTGAGTACCGGGAACTGCTCGAGGCCACCATGATCTGGGCCCCCAGCATCATCGTGATAAGGATCGTGATATATGTCGAGACTCTCAAGAGAGCTTCTCTGTCGCCACAAAGCGTTCTGGAGCATAACCCCAGACCCGTCTAACAGCACACTCTCCTGATTCGCGTCAAATCGAAAACTCCTCAAGCTTCGTGCCGAGCTGATTAAGGTCGTTAGTGCGTCAAAACGCAGGAAACATTCTTCCAAGACAAGTTCTACAAGATTGTTACAACTTTCTGGAAGTACACGTCGAAGCTCAGCTGGTGCTCGCATATCCAGTTCAATCTCACTCAACTCCCGCAGATAGAGCCTCTGTAAGGATTGCAATCGCAAAAGAGGAACCAGATGGTGTATGACCATGTTCTGAGCATCGATCTGGACCGTTTTCAAGGCACTGAAGCGATGGGTGTGCCCGAAGTGTTCCCCAGTCGTTGCTTTCTTGATAAGCTCTGGCCATTTGGCCTTTGAATAGGCTGAAATATTTCCATCCTCGACATCAAGCGACGCAAGGTTAGGGGTGTGCAACATGACAGCTGTGTGTAGGATATCGAGCTCGACCTCCTCAGCATTACAGCGTGTAGCCCACCCCTTCCAATCGGGAAAATCGAGAGCTCTCATCCCTTCCTTGATGATCTTTTTGTCTCGGGCGTTCGGCGAATACCGATCTCTATCGAGATGAGCATCATCGCCATACCTAAATTTGGCATGACGCACGCTCTCCGCGAGGTGTTGATTTGAGATCAAAGTGCGAAGAAAAAGATACGGCTCGCAGAAGTAACTGTCGTATGTAGCGTAGAGCCTTTCGCTGACTACCCGATGAAGGTGGCGGGTCGTCAGTGACAGGCTTAGGAGCGTATGCAATTGGAAGTCTCGTAGATCAATACCAGGCAGGTAGTCCAGAATCTTCAATATAAGCTCATCTGGAAGATCGTCGAGTGTCGCGTAAGAACGAACAGATCTCGGTTGCTGTAACTTGGCAGCACTTTTGCTTTTGCTCGATCGCTGGCGTTTAGCTTTCTGCGATGGCAAAGGAGGGAAGTCGGATTCCCTTATGGTTGCCATGTAGCGAACAGTCAAAATTTGTCTTTGTGTAGGGAGATTCTCAGTAAGCCCTAGCGTAACGATCTCCTTGCCAGTATTGTTGGTCTTCTGAGTCCCGGTTTGTGGTTATCTGGGGGGAGATGGAGGGTGGAGAGTGGTACAAGACAAAAGAGGCAAGGTGGGGGATTAGTCATATTACGCGTTACGTCATCTTCGAGGCACCAAAATCCTTACCCTAATGAAATCTGAGCGCGTTGAGAAAAGCGATTCCATTCAACCTAATTATTTGATACGAACAAACAGGTCTACACTTTTGCGTTCCAGCAGACCTTGCGTCCTTGTGACCCGCAACCTCCTCGCCTGAAAGTCCCTTCTTGGCCATGAGCAACAACCTTTTCCGCTCAGAGATCACTGCCACAGCTGCGATGAGTAGACTCAGTGTGATCACTGTAATTGTGATCAGATTTTCCAGGCTATGGTTAGAATGAGAGATCGAATCTCCACGTTCCGGGCCAGTCTTGGCGAAAGAGGAAATTTGAAAGCAGGCTCACAGCGGGCGCAATTCTTGAGAAAATGCCGAATGACTTTATCAGAGTCATCATGGACCGCTTTCCATGGTGATTGAGTTTCACTGAGGAAAGGTTGCCCAACACTATTGTCGCAAGCAGGCAAATCTAGCGAAAGCGCTGCGTCTATTGGTTGGGGGCCAAAATGGCGTACGCTTAACAGTCTTGCATTACTGCAAGGCTCAGCCGAGGAGTAGGCTGAATATAGGCTGCGCCACGCCTCGATTGTCTATATCATCAGGGCGACTCCCATTGTTGTGCTCTGTCTTCCGCTTGCCATTGTGCACCATGTCGATCACTACAAAGGACTACTCGTCGGCATACAAACCCGTCTTACAAGTCAACGAAGGCGAAGTTAAACAAGAAGATCACAGAAACGTCCCGCGACTAGGTCAGGAATCATGGTGGACGAAGCTCGTCCCGTTGTGCATTCTCGTCTCAACGTGCGTCAGCCTGTTCATTCTTACTTTGCATATACGCCAATACAAGGACTCCGGCACATTATACGGATGGTCCACATCATATCGAGTGCTGGTCCAAGTCTTCGTCCACGTTCTGGCATCTGTGCTCGGCGCGCTCTGGGTCTTTCCGATCTGCACTGTTATCAGCCACTGGACGAGGCACAGGCTATCAAAGAAGAGCGTCAATCTTGACACACTTCGATTATGGTCTGCCATTACCCAGGCAAGAGCTGATTGGAATCTACCCTGGGCGCCTGCGTTTGCCACGCTGGCTTTTCTTGTGCTGAACTCAGTTCCTGCGGTGCTATGGGCCGGTGCTCTTACCCCAGCTTTCACCTACAGCCTAACAACGAACATCTCGCTGTCAGGTAAGTCTCTCAAGCTGTTCTCATTGCAAGCATCACATCGTGAACAAACATCACTACTTGCCTCACCACCATTGACTGACGATATCCGCAGTGCCGAGCGGCGGACCAAACGGCGACTATGCATACTTACGGCCGAATTTATTCCTCACAAATCCAATTGGTGACGAATGCTGGAACACAACACAGTCTAACGGTACCTTTACGAACTGCCTGAAGAGTCTTCAGACCGGTAATCTATTGCGATCTGTCGCTACAGCTTCATCGCCCGACGACAGACCCAGAGTTCATGGGAAGTGGGACAATACGAGATTCCAGTTCGTTGGACGATCGTTCGGGGTGGGCGCAGCTGCAGGGCTTACAGATCGTCACATCGCCGCTTTACCGAATGTGCAGCAGTACTCATACGAAGAAGTTGGGTTCCATACAGAGACCAAATGCATTTACAACGAGTCTTCTGCTCTGAGCATATGGCATTACGAAAAGCCGGAGTACGGTACATGGCCTAGCTCTTATTTGGCTTATGGAGCTTTACCCAACGCCAACTGGACCGGAATAATGGGACATAACTACACGCGGGGGGATCGCACACCCGAAATGGACTTCTACGCGCAGTATGCATTCGGCACCAACGATTGGAATCATTCAATCGTCAGCACGTTCAACAGCAAACCGATCAACGATGATATCAGATGGATGTTTGGTATGGTCGCCGGGATACAGTACCGTCAACTGAACAAGACCCAATGCGAAACCATTTTCGTGCCATCGCTCTTCACAGTGGACGTCTCTATAGTCAATACAACCATCAAGGTTACGCGCGTTGAACGTGCCGAAGTCGGAGATCCAGATCCAACACGGAACCTGCGACTAGTAGCCGCGGACAGCTATGGCTTGTCGTTCATTACTAATTCGCTATACACGTCCACGGTTGGCGACTCCTTCATGGAGAACATCCGGAACCTGCAAACGAATCGTTCAGTCTGGTCAGACATCAACGACCCCAGCTACAAGACCGTTGTTCTTGATGCTGTTGCGGACTCGGTCACCTCCATAATGGACGACTCGTTGGTAGCTCTAGGCAGCGCAGCCTTGACCTTGCAAGACGCAACGCAGACGGTCCATGCTACCGTGAAGAGCTCTGCTGTCCAGATCGGCTCCAAGCAGTTTGTCTGGGCGGTTGTAGTCATCAATGTGCTTGGTCTTTTTGGAGTGATCACAAGCTACCTCGTGCTTTGGAAAGCAGGCGTTCCAACTTTCGAGTACAGCGACATTGGATGCCTCGTCATGGGTCTCGTACAAGGCCTGGTCGCGGTTGTTGAAGATGGCAGATTGAGGGGGGGTGGCGGCATGCAACGGTGGGACGGCAACCCTGATGATCAGCAAATTGGGTGTTTTGCGATCAGATTGCAGACAAACGAGAAGTCTTGAGTGTATGGGTTGAGTTTTGAGTACATGGCAAAGATACTTCAATCGTAATTCATGCGCTGCACGAAACATCAACATAGCGCATCATCGACGTCCCAGCCTTCTATGACAGAGTCTTGTTGTGACTGCAACACAAAGCGAGGTCAAATCACACCTGTGCAGTGCTGACGCTTTCGAGAATGTTGATGTTGGTTTCCTGGCGGAGCCTCCACTAGCGCGCCCAAAGTGGACTGGCACGCTTGGCACACACTACGCGAGCGGAGCTCAATATTCGCACGCGAAAACCACAATCTCGACGACTCGACGACAGCCCACCGTAGCGACTTTTAAGACCACCCCTCCGTCTTTCTACACATCAGCCAAAATGGAGAACGAACGCGGCGAGCTCGTTGACCGTAAGGATGCCCGCAATCCGCCGGAGCTGGGGTGCTGGACATCGCAATGCGACTGAACCCACGTCTGGCAGCTGCATTCTGAACCATTGCTGACACGCCTCGCAGTTTACGTCCCCCGCAAATGCGTAAGACCGCACCGCCCGCCCTGACACCACACTCGCGATACTAATCCTCTCGCAGTCCGCTACCGGACGCATCATCAAGGCCAAGGACCACGCCTCTGTCCAGATCAGCGTCGCTAAGGTCGACGAGAACGGTCGCTACACCGGCGAGAACCAGGTCTACGCCCTCTCCGGCTTCGTCCGCGCCATGGGCGAGTCCGACGACAGCATGAACAGGCTCACACAGCGTGACGGCTTCCTCAAGTCTGTCTGGTCTGCGTCGAGGTAAATGGTTGTGGAAATGGAGTTGAGGTACGCGCACATCGAGGGCACCCGCAGCTAGCTGAGCTGAGAAGAGGATGTCATGGCTAACTGGACGCAGGATATTCGGAATCTGAGCTGCGTCTCAGAGGCGTGGGCATGCATTTCATGGCGACTTAGGCCTTCATCTCCTTTCTCATGAAGACTATTACGGTGTCACGAGGCAAGGAAACCGGTTAAGAACCAATACGATCGAATCCAAAAACGCTCCTCCGCCGCTTTTTCGTGCTCAGTGTATTTTCGTTCGGGCGCTCATACTTTTGGGAGAAGGCGGCAAACACAATTGCTGGACTTCGTAACGCAGGTTCTAGGAAACTTGAGAAGTCGATTCGAACGACGCAGCGCGGAACCGTGGTGCCTCCACATTTAGCAGCCTCTCGTTTAGGGTTCATACGTGCTTTCGCTACACCACCACTATCGACACCTCACTCTGCATGCCGTCGGATCGATGCATCCTGCACAGGAAATGGAGCTGCCAATGCATCCGCATGGTCCGCGATATGGCAGCACTGTATTATCTCGAATCTACCGTTATTGACAGACCAATAGCAACCAGCACCAAGTCCCAACATTCAAGACGCTGGCTAGCCCAACGAGCATGGCTTACTTAACCATCGCACGTGGTCACGACACACTCGCCCTTCCCAGATTTGGATGTGTAATACCGAACCACCTTGTTAGCCGCCCATCTCCATCCGACCTCGTATTACTTGCCCCTCCACACCTCACTTACACCCCGGTCCCACGCCAATTAAATACCATGTGTCGATCCTGTTGTGCAACTGTGGACGAAAACCGCCCTGAAGGCGTCGAATCTAGACTGTGCTCTTGTTGTCTGGTCTCTCTGCTAGGTCAACCAGTCTCGACGGCCAGGTGAGCGGGTAGGTGTGCACAACCCCAGTAGCCAGAGCACTGGGATGGCTGACAACAGGCATACGAGTCTGTCACAACACGATCCACGTATTGACGCGTACCCACCACGAAAGCTGACACCGTTCAAGCCTCGCGTGCCACAACAGACAACACACTAACCAGCAAGCAGATACACACATCCCAATCAGTACATCCATCAACCCCTGTCCCTACCCGCTCAACTCTCCAGCCCAACATTCTGCCCTCCCAATGGCAATCCCTGGTCTTCTTCATTCCTGGCAGGGCTGCAGCACTCCCGGGCCCGCGCACTACACCGCTCGCAGCGGCCGCGGTCCGCCATGCAGCTGCGCGTGACGCACACCGATCAGCAGATGATGTTGTGCATGGGCCCAGCCCTTCGCGACAGCTCACACGGGGTTACACGACGTCTGCACTCAGCGTACGGTAGGTGCCGCTTGTGATGGATTGATGAATGTTATGACGTGTGGATAGATAGCATTCGTGTAGATAGCATTGCCGATCTAGCTTGCGCAATATGCAATAAACCCCTCGACTCGTATCTTCGAAATCGCGTTTCAGGTCGTGTATCTGCTGTCTGTCCCCGCCTTGCCCTTGATAATCAACCTAACAGAATCTGACGTATCTCCCTTGTCGCAAGACAAGTGACGAAGCTTAACTTGACTTGACTTGGATCAACTTGACACAACATAACTAACTTCACGTAACTAACTTCACATAACTAAACTAGACTTAACTCAACTCAACACAACATACCACACCCTAACTAAAGCAAGACATTCTACACAACTAAACAAGACCTAAACCAACATACATAAAAAGATGAACATATAATAACATTACAATTACAATTACAATCACAATTACAATCACAATTACAATCACAATTACAATTACAATTACAATTACAATTACAATCACAATCACAATTACAATCACAACTACAATTAAAACCAGAATCGCGCTATATCAACACAAAACAGAACAGAACAGAACAGAACAGAACAGAACAGAACAGAACAGAACAGAACAGAACAGAACAAACATGTACATCTAAAAACACACAAACTAATCAACATAGAACCTAACCTACCACAAAACACGTCGTGCGACGATATCGAGTGTTACCACGTGGCTGGCTACCGTCAGCGTCGGCGTTAGCGTCAGTGCTAGCAGTATCAACGCTGTAGCACGAGGGATTGAGGGGGTAGTGTGCTGTTGTGGAACTATGACTGCGGAGTGGTGGTGGGAGTTAGTACCAATCCAATGGCGCAGTGCTGAGTACAATGCAAAGCTGATAGATAGATGTAAGGAGATTGACGCGTTACTTGGTGACCAGTCACGTTCCTAGCATGTATGTCGTGTTGTGGGAGTAGTTTATGTACCATCTGTCGAATTTTCTGATCGACTTGAATGCTACTCGATTCTGGCTACGAAGCAAGCCACCACCACGTCAATGGCGGCAGTGCAACACCACCACGCACTCCACCCCTCGTACCTAATTCCCCGAACGTCATGCCGTTCCATCGTGGCAGGCCACGCGACCCGACGCCGTGCACCGGGGAAGTGGGAGCCGGGGCGGGGATGAGAAGGTTCCCGGGACTTGGGCTGGGGCTTGGCGGTGCTGAGCGGTGTGAACATGCGGGTCCACGTGCGTCTATCTGCCGGGGTGTGGGGTCGAGAACGTAACGCAACGTGACGGCAAGTCTATGGTATATACGGTTGTTCCCGCGAATGGAAGGCTCATGTTGATGAGGCACCCGGCTGCGGGCCGATCCCAGATGTCGGGGCGAGCACGCGGACCTTTTTGCTCTCTGCTTTACGAATGCCGCTCGGGGTCTGGCTGCGTGGCTGCTGGCTGCCGGGCGATGGGGGCTGGCTTCCACTCTCCCCGAAGGTGCCGCGAACTGCAGACACGGCCCTACTCTCCCTTACTTTCCAGTCGTCTCCCTTCTTCACAGGCTTTGACCGCTCTTTCTCTGCCTTCTTGCGGAGTAGTTCCTGCATCTTCTCGTCTCGGCGGTTTCCTGAGACGCAGTCACAGAGACAGCCTTCGGTGGGACAGGCGCCGTCGGAGAGAGCGCTGTCGGCAAACCAGGTCGATAAGCAGTTGGTGTGGCCGCCATGCCCGCAAAGAGAACACCATGTCCACAGGGTTGCGGGTGTGGGAGCCCACTTCTGGGGTGTTGATGGCGAGGGCTCGTCATCCGCTTCTTCTGGTAGGGCTTCACCTATGACGATCAGGGATGATCGTTTCCTCTTGTGGCCCTTCTCTTCTCGATGCTTCGATTTTGACTTCCCCTTTGCGGTGATGGGCTCAAACGCTGGGTATTTGCCCCAACATATCGGACAGGGCGCTTGCGTTCTTTTGCAAGATTCGCAACGCATCTTGTCCTTGGGGTTGTTAATAGGTGACTTGCAGCTCAGACACAATGGGCCAAGTTGGGTATCTTTCAAGGCCTGCTCGTAGACTGCGGGAAATGTAGGGTAGGCAAGCCGTCGCAGGGAGGCTGCGGAGTTGAAGAGAGAAAGGCTGTGCAACTGCCCGTGGTACGTGTGCAAGATCGACTCTGCTTGGTATGGGTTGATGCCTGTGGCTATCAAATCGCCCAGCTGCGATGAGAGGATCGCTTTGGCTTGAGTAGGCGTGAGGCCCAGAGCTGTGAACGTGTCTGAGAAAGCGCTCAAAACGTCAGCAACATCGATGCCCGATGATTCAGAGGGTGAATGAGTTTGTGGCAACAACGGCGATAGAAGCAGAAGAAGCAGCGACGGAAACTGTGCATCCGACAAAGTATTGGTATGGAACTGGAGGATACTGTTTAGCAAGCCAACGACCGTAAAAGCAGATGCGTCTTCGGCGTCGATATGCAACGCCTGAAAATCTGATAACAACAGCTGAGTCTCTTTTGTTGGTACGGTGGATTGCGAGATACTTTTCGTGATATGAGGTGAGACAGCGTGTGGTGATTTGGGATTATCAAACACCTCGGGTACGATAGTGCCACTGGCTTCCATGTCAGCGCTGTAAGTCGATGAGAACGAGGTACCCTCCTGACTACTGGCGTATGCGGACGATTCCGAACTGTCGTGGCGCATAAGCTGGTTTGTCCGTCGTAGAGCATTCATCTCTTGGGCAACCCGTTCACTGCTGCTAGGCGGCATCAGATGGCCTGTTTCGTCCTGGTGAGAGTTTGGACCGCCAGAAATAGGAATCGTACTTGAGTGTCCGTTTGTGCTTTGAATCAGGTCGTTCTGCTGAACGGTACCAGAGAGGGCTCTAGGCCGACCGAAACTGGACTTGTCTGGAGCATGCTGCCAGTCTGCTGACGAAGAGTCCAATCCGCGATGATCAGAGTTGACGCTTTCGAATGAGCCTGAAATGGAGCTCCCGTGCTGTGAGTCTGTGGAGGCAGAGAACATTGTGAAGCTCTCGCCTGAATTATGACGCCCTAGCGGTGGAGGGAAACTTGGATTGTCCTCACGAGCAGGTGCTGGGTTGAGACTCAAGGGTATACGTGGCGATGCCCGCCAGCTGCCTGCTACAGCTCGGCGTTCTTCCAACCCTTCTGGAGAATCGTACCAATGCGAACCGTTGGACTTTGACTGCGAAGGAGGTGCGAGATTGGGCCCGTTGTTTGCTTCAGGGACTCCCATAACTGATGGCGGGAGATGGATCTTGTCGTCATGATCGGGGTCCGGAAGCTCAGTCCTGTGCTTATCAGAAGCTGACCCAGGAATGTCAACAGGCCGTGCGAGCGGCGTCGCTAGATTGGAAGTGCTTTCGAGTTGAACAGCTGGCCGTGTGAGTGGTGATGCAGGACGCGGCTTGTCGAGCGTACCAAGGATTGCGCGGACTGCCGGATTTTGTGGGACACCGGTGGGTTTACTGTGTGCATGCAAATGCCCAGAAGCGTTGTTCATATCCTCAAACTTGGTTTTCTTGTCCTTTAGTCGTAAGCTTCTGTGCAGTTCTGCACGCCGTTTCGTTGCATTAGCCATTGTCGTGCCAACCAAGGTCCAGGTTTGCGCAAGTCTGTGATATGCAGCTCTTCGTGTGTACTCGGCATTCTGATGGAACGCTTGTTCAACCTCGAGGTACGACTCCAGGGAAGGAGGATCGGGCAGTGGGATGGCCTTGTACTTCTGAGCAAGGTATGCAAAGATCTGGACATTAGCGGTACCTGGCAGAGTGCCTCGGAATGCAAGCTGGTTTGGCTGGAACTGCTCGCTTTGTGTGCTTATAGAGTCGGGCAGAAACATGACCTTGGGAGTTACGTCAGACGGAGGCGTGCTGCTGAAAGATTTTGCAGATCTGCTGCTGGCAGTACGGCCATGATGTCGCTTCATCGACGAGGCAAGAAAACTTTCGTCAAGGCTGTTTTCTGCGGAGCTTCGCAAACTGCCCTTTTCGAGGCCGCTGTGCTTATCAGGTGGCACGCCAAGATTCAGATCATCATACAAGAGTTCCGCAGAACGACGTTGGCGTGACCTCTTCTGCGCAACACCGCCCAATTCCCCAGTTGGCGAAATTGCAATTGCTTGTAAGGACCGCCGTTCTGTAATCTTCGGAGCGTGATGCACATCGTTTTGCTGGAATATGCCTTCCTTTCCAACTGTCCACAGTGTGTCACGCGAGTGCCATAGCATGTCTGACGGCGGACTGCGGAACTTGTTAATCTCTCTGTAAGGCAGATGCGGTCGTCGAAAATCCCAAACATGGATGACTGGGTGATCACGGTCATAGGATGTCGCCACTTGGGTACACTGAAACGCGCCCTTTTCGTGGAATTCATCAGACCAATATGGGGGCCTCCATCTTGCTCTGTGCACGGGGTAAGGCGTGCTTAGCACATAGGCCGCTTTTTGCCTTCGACCATCGACTGAGAAGTCCCAGACCTTGACGGTTCGGTCGACACCTGCGCTGAGCAGATGTTTACCGTCTGGGTGCCAGTCAATCGAAGTGCAGGTTTTCTGGTCGTGTGCTGGGATCTTCTGCTTGGGGCCTTTGTTGTGGCGGAAATCCCAGCGTTGGATGGTACCATTGTCGGTACCAAAAGCGAACTCTACGGCGTCAGTAGGAGACCACTGAACATCACGAATGCCACCGCTGATGCCATGGTACTGGTCTCGGCTGGTGCAAGCCGTGGCTTCTCGACGCATGTCTCGCAAGTCCCAGAGTCGAACGGTGGCGTCATGACTCGCAGAAAGCAATAGGTGGCCCTGATGCGGGTTGAAGGCTAGTTTGTGGACCTGACGTGTATGCTCGTGCAGTCTGACGAGCTCCACGCTGGCACGGTTTAGGTCGTACAGGATGACTTTGCCATTGGCGACGGCCGTGGCAATATGCGAGCTGAACTGGCCGTGGGACCACTTGACGTCCTGGATGCCCAGTCCTTCTCGTTGGCGTGCATGGGAGTCGGGATAGTTGAGGACAGCAGCTCGCAGATTAGCGTCGTCAACGATTTTGGTGTCGTGCACACGGACAGTTTTGAGTATCTCCTTGCCAGCGAGCACGGCATGGGTTCTCTCACGGTTGATGTCAAGGGCAGAGATGTCGAGGCCCGTCTTGTGGGTTGCATCTTGCGAGTACCCTGTCCGGATGCTGCGTCAGAGGCTTAGTGGACGAAGACGAAAGAAGGGCAAGTGAGGTGGGGTGGGGTGAAGTGGAGTGGAGTGAAGTGGAGTGGAGTGGCTTGTGAGGTGGCTTGTGAGGTGGCTTGGGCTTGGTGAGGCTAAGGAGTGGATGGACAAACACGATGACAACAGAGGCAGAGGCTGACGACGTGATGGACAGACACGCCGACAGCCGAAAAGCGTACTGTGGACCATGGATGAAGCAGAACGGACGTACCCAAGCAGCTTCGGGACTAGTGGATTCAGAGGGGCGCCATCTGGGCGATGTGCCTGGGCGCTCGGTGGTCGCGAGGCATATGCGGCCGACTGCAAGGGCTGGGCGACGAAACGCTCAAAGTACGAACGGGATTTTATTTTTGGTGGCGGCGGTGGGGGGGCCGGGGGGATGGAGGGCGAAGCAGTTGCTGGGATGCGGCGGTGGTCAGTCATGTGTACGGGTACGTACGTGTGGGTGTGGGAGGCAAGTCGAGACTGTCGAGTGCGGGCGGTGAGCGGCAAAGAGATGCGCAGCACGTGGAGAGTCAAGGGACGACAGACCGACACGACACCAGACACCAGACTCCAGACACCAGACACCAGACACCAGACACCAGACACCAGACTGCGTGTGCAGTGCAGTGCAGTGCAAGTGCAGTGCAGTGCAAGTGCAGAGCAGCGTGCGGTGAAATGCGGTGAAAAGTGGTGCGGTGCGATGCGGTGCAATGCGGTGAAATGCAGGCAAAGGCAGGCAAAGGCAGCAAAGGCAGCAGAGGCAGCAAATGCAGTGAGATGCAGCGCAAGGCAGTCGAGTGCCGTCAGGAAGCCGTGGCCGCGGCGGTGGGCAAGCGATGCAGCGTACAGCGATGAAGCGATGCAGCGTGCAGCGGTATTGTACAGCGATGCAGCGTACAGCGATGCAGCGTACAGCGGGTGTGATGGACGTGCAGCAGCAGCATGCAGCCCTCCAACGCGTCCCTGATGCACCGGCGCGCTGTTCACCTTCTAGCCGGTCTAGCTGTTCTAGACCAAAATCCACAATGGCATCGCCAAGGCGGTCCACAGTTGGATGCGCCACCATTGTCCGACTCGCCCAAGCATCTTCAACCGACCATGGCGTACCTGTCGAGTCTCAGGCTGTAGCACCGCTCTCTTCACCCTCCCTCCCGCTTTTCCTTTTTCCTACCGTCCGCTGTCCTACCGTCCGCTGTCCTACGTCCGCTGTCCTACGTCCGCTGTCCGCCTATCCTCCTGTGCTGCTGTCCGCCCATCCTTCTGTGCTGCTGTCCTGCCGTGCTCCCCTTCTCGTACCCTACTATTGCTGCCACCTGCCTCGGGTGCTGCCAACACCACCACAGCGAGCCTCACCGCACCGCGCGCCGGCGAGAGCAGCCACCACAGCCACCGCAGCCACCGCAGTCACATCACACATGATGCCCGCGGCGCTGCTCCATGGCGACCTGGACGACGGCCAGCCGCGCTGGGAGCACGCCAGCACCCTCCGCCAAGTGCTCTCCATCCTCCAATATGCCTATCCGCTGCTCATGCTCGTCTTCTTCCTGGCCGCCTTCACCATCCGCAGCATAGCCGCCTCCAACTCAAACTCCAACATCGCCAAGCCCACCACCACCGGCCCTGGAGGCAAGCCGCTGCCCGCAACCGACCCCACCCGCAACTTTGTCAAGAAGACGGTCCTCGACGACGTCACCCACACCCAGAAGCGAGTCTTCGAGTGGCTCTCGCTGGCCGCTGCCCTGACCTTCTTCGGCAACTCGCTCCTGGTCATCTCGCAGGCCCTGGCCAAGCAGAGCGAGCACTGGTGGTGTGGAAAGCCTGTCGTCGTACGTACATGGCACGTCATGAACAAAAGCCCCTCGCAGCTGACCTTACCCCCCTAGATCTATCTCGTCGGCTCCTTCTTCGTCTACAGCCTGTTCCTCATCTCGCTCCTCGACTCGAAACCCTCGCCGACCGCCGCCCACCTGTCGACATGGCTCGTGGGCCTCGTCCTCGAGATCGTCCTCGTTGCCTGCTCGCTCGCCATCTACACACACGCCCACCACGAGCCCACCGCCGGCAACCCCGAGCACCCCAAGCTGCGCTTCTACATGACCGAGTGGGAGGCGGCCGAGGTCGCCATTGATCTGCTGCGTGTGCTGCTGCTGCTCGCTCTCATTGGCTTCTATCTCGTCTTCGTCGTGCTGCCCCAGACCAGGAGGGCACAAGAGGCCGGGACCTCGGGCGAGACCACGTCGCTTCTGGGCAATGGCGCCGATCGCGCAGAAAACGGTCACGCAAATGGAATCAACGGATCCAACGGGAGCGCATCCTACGGCTCAGTGCACCCCGTTGGCGGCAAGCACCAGCACACCGAGGGCGCACCACCTGCCTGGAGCAGACCGACAGGCGCGCCAACCCGCAGCTGGTGGGAGTACATCAAGGGCTACGGTGTCTTTTTCCCATACCTCTGGCCGTCCAAGGACCGCCGCCTGCAGATCATGGTTGTCGTGTGCTTTATGCTCGTCATGGCACAGCGTGTCATCAACTTGCTTGTCCCTGACCAGCTGGGTCAGATTGTAGACCGACTCGAGCACAGAGTTCCAGGCAGCCCATGGACCGCCATCTGCCTATTCATTGCTTTCCGCTTTCTGCAGGGAACCAACGGTCTGCTCGGTGCAGCACGATCTGCCCTGTGGATTCCCGTTTCCCAGTACTCGTACCGCGAACTCTCCGTCGCCGCATTCGAGCACGTGCACAGTCTTAGTCTGGATTTCCACCTCGGCAAGAAGACGGGTGAGGTGCTCTCGGCACTTGGAAAGGGAAGCTCCATCAACACTTTCCTCGAGCAGGTGACCTTCTCAGTAGTGCCTATGCTGATGGATCTGGGCGCTGCTATTGGCTACTTCCTGGTCAAGTATGATGCATACTATGCGCTAGTGATTGCCATCGTGACATTCTGGTACATCTACCTGACAATCCGGATGGCGCAGTGGCGTGCGGAGATCCGTCGCGAAATGGTCAACGCTGACCGAGAGGAGGATGCTGTCAAGTAAGAATGAGTAAATCCCGAATCACCTGACCACGCTAACAACAACAGGAACGACTCCATGGTCTCTTACGAAACCGTCAAGTACTTCAATGCCGAAGCGTACGAGTTCAACCGATACCGCGAAGCTGTCAAGAAATACCAGGACGCCGAATGGAAGGTCCTGCTGTCGCTGAACATCATGAACATTACACAAAACATAGTCTTCATGCTGGGTCTGCTGGTTACATGCTTCATTGCAGCCTACCAGGTTACCACGGGGGTCCTGACGGGCGGAAAGTTCGTCACGCTGGTCGTGTTCATGGCTCAGCTCCAGAGCCCGCTCAACTTTTTCGGTACCTTCTACAGGATGATTCAGTCTGCGATGATCAACTCTGAGCGCATGCTCGAGCTCTTCAAGGAGCGGGCAACTGTTGTCGACAAGGAGGGCGCCACCGAGATGCATTCGTGCGAAGGCGACCTGAGGTTCGCAGATGTACACTTCTCCTACGACAACCGCAAAGCCGCTTTGACCGGCCTCGACTTCCACTGCGCTCCGGGCACCACGACCGCATTTGTTGGAGAATCAGGCGGTGGCAAATCGACCATTTTCCGACTTCTCTACCGCTTCTACAACAGCGAGTCTGGAAGCATCCAGGTAGATGGCAACGACGTTCAGGATCTCACCATCGACTCGGTGCGCCGCCACATTGGTGTCGTTCCTCAGGATACTGTCCTCTTCAACGAGACACTGATGTACAACCTCAAGTACGCCAATCCCGAGGCGACCGACGAGCAGGTCTACGAAGCATGCAGGGCCGCTAGCATCCACGACAAGATTCTCACCTTCCCAGACAAGTACGACACCAAGGTCGGAGAACGTGGACTGCGCCTATCTGGCGGAGAGAAGCAGCGTGTTGCCATTGCCCGCACCATCTTGAAGAACCCCAGGATCATCATGCTTGACGAAGCCACCGCTGCCCTGGACACAGAGACTGAGCAGCACATCCAAGAAGCTTTCGCAACTCTGGCGCATGGACGCACCATGCTTGTCATCGCCCATCGCCTCAGCACCATCACCCACGCCGATCAGATCCTTGTTCTCAACAAGGGCAAGGTACAAGAGCGAGGAACGCATGAGGAGCTTCTCGAAAGGAACGGCCATTACGCAGCCATGTGGAAGAAGCAGATCCGGGCACAGCGAGCGGCTGAGCAGGCGAAGGTGCTCAAGGACAAGGCTGACCGTCTCCGCCGACAGTCCAAGGACGCATCCATCGACAACGATGGCAGCAGCAGCCACTCCAACTCTTCAGACGACGAGAAGGCGAAGAAGCTGCGCAACAACCAACAGCCCAGCTCGCATCGTGACGAGGCCCCCTCGAAACCACATGGACACCCCTAGGTTTATCGATTGTCGAGGGCACACAAATTGAAATCAACAAGTCCAGTTTACGAATCAAGCCAGAAACACCTCGCATCAGTCGCGTCTGACGCTAGGTACGCTTGAAGATTCGAGACTGAGTAGAAGTCTGTGATCACCGCACCATTCAAGTCTCTACTTGCATTTGGCTATGAAATCTTGTACGGCTATCAGGTTCAGCGCCACCGGCGGAGCCTTTGAGATTGAATTTACGGAGTTTTGGCAAGCATCATGTACAGATGGATGGGAGGGAGGTAATCTGACGCTTTGTACCCAAAAGCGAAAACAGCACGTAATTCAGGGACACGGGTGCGGCTTTTGCATCCCACAGGCGCGCTGCCAGGACACGACTTGCTGAAGTATCGTCGTGTCGCGGTATCTTGTATAGGCTGGAGACGGTTCGGCTGTGGGCCGTCTTTGATGTAGAGCGTTTGTGCATACACTTGCATGTTGTTGTTGTGTTGTTGTTGTTGTTATTATTATGGGATAGATGTTGAATCAATCAATCAGTCAATCAATCAATCAATCAATAGCTCCTGTTACCTATACGTGCGCACAGTTTGTAAGTAGAATAATACACAGATTTACTATACCCCTCACCTACCTTCATTGTCGTTATTGTTGTAGTTATGTCATCACGTTGTGTTATACCATATTTCATTTCATTACATTGTATTGTATTACATTATATAACATCACTTCTCAATCCGCTCACTCGTAGCGTAGCAAACTAGGTAATATACAGGTAGGTACCTACCATACAGGTACTACAGCTAATTAAGTACTACGCAGGCTAATTACCTGGTTGGTGCAGTAACCATCCAGCCACCACGTCGGGTTCTTTACTCCTTTCTTTCTTTCTTGTGCGCGGATGGGAACAAAGAGCGTGAATGTGGGGGTGGTTGGTTGCGGCGATGGATGCATGGATGGATGCTTGGATGCATGGATGTGAGGAGTTGGTTGGGGTACTTGGGTTTCGGTACTGGATTTACTTAGTAGGCGGGGCCAGGGATGTTCCGTGGCTGGGTTTTTTCTATTTTTGTTTTCGCTTGCTTGCTTGCTTCGTGAGGGAGGGAGGGAGTGCGCGTGTCGGTGCTTGGTGGATTTCTATTCGGGACTGCACGGCAAGGGCTGCATAGGGCGGTTCTCGGCTTCTTTCTTTCAGCTCGCGGTCGCGTACAGAGTTGCATGGCGCACTGCATTGCGAGTTATGCGCGCGCCGGGTTTGATATGTAGGCTACAATATCTATGCTATATGAGATTGTGCTGTTTGCTCTGTACAGTACTGGCGAGAGAGAATAGTGCACCTAGCTAAATGTTGTGTTAAGTTATATTGTCTCGACACAACCGCCCCACAAAACCCGACACGCCAGCAGAACACGGGGTGCAGCGCAGCGCAGCGCAGTGCATCGGAAGTTAACGATTATATTTTCTCCGACCTCCGCACCGCAGCGCAGGCACCGCCTTAATTAACCAAAGCAGCGCAAACCCCGATCCAAGCCAACCCAACCCCAAACCAGCAATTCGCCTCGCCTCGCCTCGCCTCGCCTCGCCATCTCGCTCTCGGAAGAACCCCGGCTCTACCACCGCCCTCTTTTCAACGTCCAGCGTTGGGCTGGGAAGAGGCGGACAAGGAAAGTACCGTGATAGCGAGCTAGTGCGCCGAGCTAGCGTGAGGGAAACAGCTGCGTGCGTTGCGATAGGTGGACCGCATCCGGAACACTGCACTGCATTTCACTTCACTTCACTGCACTTCCCTTCACTCTTACTCGCCTCGCCTCGCCTACTTTCTCTCAAGATACAAGCGCGTGGTATCGCCACACGCACGCACACGCACGTGCGGTGTTCCTGGACCGCGAACCGACGGCGCGAGATAGCTCAGCTCAGCTCGAGTAGTGTAGTGAGTGAGTGAGTGAGTGGTACTGCCCGGGTTGGGGAGTTAGAAAGAGTTTCTAAAAGAGATAGAAAGAGAAAGACAAAGAGCGATTATCGCCACACCAGCAATCTAAGTCATCCTGGGTCTCACTGCGCTGAACCGTTTGGCTGCGACTGCACGGTCAGGGCTGCAGGCAGGACTAGGGTTGTGCGGCGCAAGTGCTGATGGAAGGGAAGGGGAGTGGGTATTTTTCGAGATTGGAGTGAGTTTTTCTTTCTTTGCTGTTGCTTTTCTTTTTACTTGGGCTTTTCTAGCTTTTATTCTTGATTCACTCGAATTGCTATTTCTCCTCGTTGCCTTTCGAGTCGATGACGCTGGGCTTGGTGGGCAGTTCGTTGAGTTGTGCTGGGGTTTGAAGGCTTGGAAGTGTGGAGAGAAAGAGAGTGAGATGAAGCGGCTGACGGCAGATAGGAAGGTTCTGAAGTTCAGAAAGGGCGCGGTGAGAGAAGAAGAGGAGGGGGGAGACGAAGAGAAGAGGGGGGAGATGGTGGGGGAGATGGATACGGATATGGATACGGAGATGGATATGGAGAGGAGTGAAGAAGCGCTGCCTGCGGGTATTGACGTTGTAAGTGATTTTTGTTGTTGCTGTCTTGATTTTATTGCGATTTGATTCTTCCACAAAGCGTTGGTTCATGACACGATTGGCTATCTCGTTTGCTCGTTCGCACAGGTTCCTGGTATATCTCTTTCTCCATCAAAACCGACTACTCCCAACCCGACACACCTGACACGAGCCCCAGGACTCCGAATACGACAACTACATAGAATCCACCGACAACGACCTAGACCGACAATCCTTCTACGCCTCCACGGGCGGCTTCTCACTCGCCTCCCGCATAACGTCGTACCGGTACGAGAACGGACGGCGCTACCACGCCTACCGGGACGGAACCTACTACGCGCCCAACGACGAAGCGTACTCGAACTACGAAACCATCGTGCACCACCTATGGCTGCTAACGCTGCACGACCAACTCTTCCTCGCCCCGCTAACAAACCCCCGGCGCGTCCTCGACATCGGCACAGGGACCGGCCTCTGGGCCATGGACATGGCAGATTACTTCCCCAGCGCAGAAATAACCGCCACGGACCTCTCCCCCATCCAACCAGCCAACCTGCCACCCAACCTAACTTTCGAAATCGACGACGCAAACTCCACCTTCACGTACCCCGACTCCCACTTCGACTACATCCACATCCGCGGCCTAACCGGCTGCATCAAATCCTGGCCCACACTGTACGCTTCGTGCCTCAACGCCCTGACGCCGGGGGGGTGGATCGAGCACCTGGAATTCAGCGTCGAGACCAGCGCGTCCAAGACGTCGACTGCGTACTCGGATCAGATACTGACTGCCTTCAGCCAGAGCGTGCTGAACGTCGGGGCGCATAAGACGCATATGTCGTTTGATGTGATTCACTCCATGTATTCTGATATCAAGGCAGCGGGGTTCGCCGAGGTGAGGACGCAGTCGTTTGTTTGGCCCATTGGGCCGTGGCCTAAGGATGCGCATTTGAAGGATTTGGGACGCTGGGGGGAGCGAAATTGGTGTGATGGCATTGAGGGGTGGGTTATGGCGCTGTATACGAGGTTGTTGGGGTGGACGTATGACGAGGTCAAGGCGTTTGTGAGGGATTTTCAGGGCGTGATCAAGGATCGCAGGGGCAGGTATTGGCAGGAGGTTAGGGTTGTGTATGCGAGGAAGGCGTTTGAGGGGGAGGTTGTAGAGGGGCAGGGCGTGGATGCGTCGTTGTGATACCCTAGATCTATTGAGTTGTGACATCTCGCATAATAACAAGCATCACGTGTGGTATGTATAGCTGCTCATGTTGATTATCGTATTCACGTTGATGCTCGTTCCAGTACTATCGATGCCTTCTAACCGGACGCCCATGTTTTTGCAGTCCGTGTGTTTTAGTGCCCTCGCAGTGGTGTCGCTGCTAGGCGTCGTATCGAAAGACAAGCTCAATATGCAAGTCGCTCTCTGGGGTGATGTGCAGAAAAGGGGCGGGAGAAGTCTACTCTTCCATCTCGTCTGCCTCTTCCTGACACGCGCGGCCATTCTGTCGTGCGTTTGATTTGGGCACCGAGGCCTCCTTGTCGATCATCTGTCTGGATACGGATACGATGTTGTCCTCGATGAGCTGCTGGCCGACGTCGGAGATGTCTGGATAGGGTTAGCGCAGGGCTTGTGGTTGAACACCTATTGGACGCACGCTTCTTGGGGTCGACCTTGCCGACGTAGCGCGTCTTCAGCTGGTCCTTGGACAGCTCCGTCTCCTCTTTGACGCGCTGCTCGTAGCCGTCGGCGAGGGTGACGAGCTTCTGCAGACGGTCCTGGTTGCGGTCGGCGTCGGCCTTGAAGTCGTCCATGAGCAGGGCCTCTGTCCAGACGTGCTTGTGCAGGTTCATCAGCATGTTCTCCTCGAGGGCCGACTTGCGGTAGTCGATGCCGATGGAGTAGTAGTGGCGGTTGAGGCCGTGGATGAGGGCCTGGATGGAGGGCTTGTTGAGGTGGCCGACGTTGGACGTGGTCTGGCGCGGCTCGTGGCCCATCATGAGGGTCTGGGGGTTGATGAGGCGGAAGGCGTCGATGACGACCTTGCCCTTGACCGACTGGATGGGGTCGACGACGACGGCGACGGCGCGGGGGGTGAGCTGCTCGAACGACTGCTGTGTGTTGATGTCGACCGACGAGAGCCAGCAGCCGAAGCCGGGATGTGAGTGGTACCAGCCGACGACCGTCTCTTGTCTGGGGGCGTTAGCAGGGACAGGCGTAGAAAGAAGACAGGCGTAGAAAGAGGACAGGCATGAAAGAAGATATGTGTAGAAAGAGGACAGGCATGAAAGAAAGAGGCAGCCTACCGCCCTGTCTGGCGCAGCATGTCCATCATCTTGGTCTGGAAGACGGGGTCGACGGCCTCGACCGAGACGCCGGTTCCCGACTGGGGCATGGCAAAGACGTCGACGACGCGCACTGTGTAGTCGTCGACGAACTCGCCGAGCATCAGGCCCATGACCTCCATGGGCACGCCGGCCCGCCCGTGGCGCAGCATCTTCAGCAGGGCCAGCGACGAGATGTAGACGGTTTCCGAGTTGTCGATGAGGTGCGTGTCTTGTGCGGGTCCGCCGCCCATGCCGCCCATGCCCTGCGCGGCGGCGAGCATTCTGCTTAACCGGTCCATGGTGTGGTGGTGTGCGGTTGATTATGGGGGTGTATACAGGGAGTGTGGTGTATACAGGAAATGTGGTGTATACAGGAAGTGTGGTGTATACAAGAAGTGTCGTGGGGAGAGACGACGTGGACGGCGGTATGGCGGTGGGTGTTGGTGAAGGCCGTGGTGGTTAGGGCTGTTAGGCGGTGGTGGCTGTTAGAGGCGGCGGCGATGAGCTCAGCGATGCGGCGGTAGTCTAGTCTAGCATAGCTCTGAGCTCTCTCTGCCTGCAGCCCCTCCGATGCGTTTCTCCGCTCCGACGTGCAAGTGGGTCCCCGCCGTCTAGCGCACCGCGGAGCTCTCCCAGCTCCCACCCGCCCTGTCTGTTCGCTCTACCCTGTCTGCCCTGCCTGTCTGCCCTGCCTGTCTGCCCTGCCTGTCTGCCCTGCCTGTCTGTCGCGCGCCTTCTTTGTTCGCCGTCTCCCTTCTCCATGCTCTGCCCATAACACACAGCCCCCTCCACACCTCCACGAGGACCTCCACGAGGGCAACTCACCCTTTGCACACCACCCATCTCTCCACCCCCTCCCCCTCCCACACCAAACATTTCAATCGGTCAATCAAACCCCCTCCCACCATGGAGGGCGCGCACATGGAGCCCACCACCGGCTCCAACAGCCTCCTGGGCGGCACCGCCTCGCAGCCCAAAAAGGTCGCCTACTTCTACGACTCGGACGTCGGCAACTACGCCTACGTCGCCGGCCACCCCATGAAGCCCCACCGCATTCGCATGGCCCACAGCTTGATCATGAACTACGGCCTGTACACCAAGATGGAAATCTACGTGCGTTGCCTCTGTGCCCATGACAACCCCCACAACACTGACTCTCCAGCGCGCAAAACCCGCCTCCAAGTACGAAATGACGCAGTTCCACACCGACGAGTACATCGACTTCCTCCACAAGGTCACCCCCGACAACATGGACAGCTACGCTAAGGAGCAGAGCAAGTACAATGTGGGAGACGACTGTCCTGTCTTCGACGGTCTGTTCGAGTTCTGCGGCATCAGCGCCGGTGGCACCATGGAGGGCGCCGCCCGCCTGAACCGCGGCAAGTGCGATGTCGCCGTCAACTGGGCCGGTGGTCTGCACCACGCGAAGAAGAGCGAGGCCAGCGGCTTCTGCTACGTCAATGGTGCCTTTGCTTAACACAACCACTTCTGCCCACACACTAACACGCGCCAGACATCGTCCTGGGCATCATCGAACTGCTCCGCTACAAGCAGCGTGTGCTCTACATCGACATCGACGTCCACCACGGTGACGGTGTCGAGGAGGCCTTCTACACCACCGACCGCGTCATGACCGTGTCCTTCCACAAGTACGGCGAATACTTCCCCGGCACCGGCGAGCTCCGCGACATTGGCGTAGGCTCGGGCAAGAACTACGCCGTCAACTTCCCCCTCCGCGACGGCATCACCGACGAGACGTACAAGAACATCTTCGAGCCTGTCATCGAGGCTGTCATGACGTACTACGGTCCTGAGGCCATTGTACTCCAATGCGGTGGTGACAGTCTGTCAGGAGACAGGCTGGGCTGCTTCAACCTGAGCATGGCAGGGCACGCCAACTGCGTCAAATACGTAAAGAGCTTCGGCGTGCCTGTCATCGTGCTCGGCGGTGGCGGCTACACCATGAGGAACGTTGCGCGAACATGGGCGTACGAGACGGGCGAGCTGGTCGCAGAGAACATGTCCAAGCAGCTGCCCTTCAACGACTACTACGAATACTTCGCCCCCGACTACGAGCTCGACGTACGTCCTTCGAACATGGAGAATGCCAACTCGCACGACTACCTCCATAAAATCAAGTCCACCGTCATCGACAACATTCGACGCACGGGCCGGCCTTCTGTCGAGGCCTTCACCAACATCCCAAACAACCCGCTGTTGCGCGCTGAAGACTCCGACGCAGAAGATGCCGAAGACGACCTGGACACAGACATGAACCCTGACGTGCGCTCCACGCAACGCCAGCAGGACCAGCGAATCGAGGCCAACGGAGAGCTCTACGACGAGAGCGACGATGAAGAGTACAAGAACGGTCTTGGCGTACGCGCGCAACCAGGCACAAAGAAGCGACGACACATTACCGACTTTCCCAACCCCAACGCGGCGGCACCTGACGGCCTCGATGGCCTCAAAGCTTTGGACGACACCAACGGCGACAGCGCGCTCTCTACAAGACAGACTTCGCCCGCTGGGAGATCGCAGACACGCACGCCTGCGATAGCGGAGCAGAGTGCCGACGACGACGGTGATGTCGACATGGACGAGGCCGGCGGTGCCACAACAGCAGCTGCCGTCACGTTGACCAGATCACAGTCCCCCGCGGGCGTCGTCACACCCCCAGAGTCACCCGCTACAGCTGCCGCACCCGCCGCTGCCGTCCCTGCGCCCGATGTCGAGATGGCTGGTGCTGATGAAGACACAAAAGCCGATATCGCCGAGGAGAAACAAAGAGGCGAGGCCGAGCGCGACTCTGAGAATGTCAAGGGTGAGGTACGAACAGAAGTCGCCAAGGACAGCTAGAAAAGCAGCATCTTCCCATCCTCTTAGAGGAGCATTCTTTGGCGTTTAGCGTTTGGTGTCCTTCACGAGACCCACGGGTTGTGGAGTGTTATGGTTTAGGAGCATTGGATTGTGTCTAGGATACCTTGTTTGACTTTACGAATGTATTCATTGTTTGTGTTGCTCTATACATGTGCTTTTGGAAAACACTGCCACTTACTACGTCACTGAGCCGCGCAAGTGTCCCATCAACACGTCTATCACTAGACTTGGCTAATGCGCGTCGGCGTCTGGCGGTCCACATGCCCCACTAAGCCGCCAGCAGCACACATTCACCCCACCTGAGCCACAACAACAACAGCCACATCTTCAACATCCTCAACCTCGTGAAGTCACACCAATCGAATTGCGTCCCGACACAGCATCTAATTAAAAGAATATCCTTACACTCTCAACCATGTCGTACCGACGAAAGAAGTCCCTCCTCATCGGCATCAACTATGTCAACTCACAGCACGAGCTCAAAGGCTGCCACTCAGACGTCGACAACATGGCCGAGTTTCTAACCTACCGCGGCTATGACAACGACCACCGGAACCGTGCCATTCTCAGCGACCGTCCCGAGGTACCCCACGACTCCCCCTACTACCCCACCGGCCACAACCTCCTCGCCGCCATGGACTGGCTCGTCAGTGAACCCGGATGCACACTGTTCATGCACTACTCTGGCCACGGCGGGCAAATCGCCGACGTAGACGGCAACCGCGGCGTCGGGGGAATGGACAACACCATCGTGCCCGTGGACTTTGAACAGCGCGGCCAGCTATCCAGCACGTTACTGCACGAGCACCTCGTGACGCGCATGGCAGCCGACTGTACGCTCTTCATCATCATGGACTGCTGCCACTCCGGCTCCGCCGTCGAGCTGCCCTACGTCTACCGCAGCGACAGCGACGGCCAAATCAGCCTGATGGACAACGTGCGCGCGGGCGCTCGACTCCTCGGCGAAGCTAACAACCTCATCAACGGCGGGTTTTCGTACCGCAAGGTCGGCGAGGCGCAGGAGCTGCTTGCGGGCGCGAGTAGCTTCTTCAAGGGCCTGCGACACATGGGGGAGCAGGAGGAGGAAGAGGGACTTAGTGGTGGGGAGTTCGTGGGGCAGTACGGCAGTGAGAAGAAGATGGTTACTATGTTCAGTGGGTGTAAAGACGACCAAACGAGTGCAGATGCGAGGATCAGCGGTGAGGCGACGGGGGCTATGACGTGGGCGTTTCTGGAGACTATGAAGAGAGACCAAAACCCTACTTATGCTGCGGTGAGTTTTCTGGTTTGTGCTTTGGTGGGATGTGGCTAATGAAATGAATAGACGCTGCAGATGACGAGACAGTTGCTCGATCAGAGTAACTACACCCAGATTCCTCAGTTGAGCTCCGGGCTGGACATCGACCTAGACAACATGTCGTTAGTCATCTAAGTCCATGTGGTCAGAAAAGCGAAAGATAAGGCAGGCATAGTTGATATCTCCGATCTACGCATCTTGGACATGGAGTTGAGTCACAATATCTTGAATGTACAACGTCTCTTCAACGTCAGCAGGTGAATCACGCCGACTCGCATCATCAGTACAACACAGCAATCAGCAAGCACACGTGCAATTTGACAGTCCCTCGCGTCGTCTATTCTCTATCAACACTTCCAACAAACCATCTTCGATGAATATGAACCGTGACCCCAGCCCACCGCCGCAAAACAGGAAAACAATCAACCCAGTATCAACAACACACCCTGTATCCTGCTCCCGAACCTGCTCACGCATCTTCTTATTGAACAGTACCAGTTCCCACTACTCCGCAGAACCCGACATCACCCCGCAACCAACCCCCAGTCTGAGAAGAAACACAGTACCCCTCCCCCCCCCTGCGCGCCTTCCTCACTGCGACAAGCTGACTACGTACCCATGTTGTTGTGAGAAATTGAATAGCAATAAAGAAAAAAAGCACAAACCCCCGTCCGTCCGCATAGCAGTAACCGCCCCATCACGACGCAATAGTGGAGAAACGAGGACAGAAATAAAGTCGCCCTCGCTCTCCCGCGGACCCGTAGCTGCAGCGGAGCAGTGGGGAGGTCTGTGTGTGTGTTTGGTGAAGTATCTGAGATGGTGCGCTACACGGTCAACGTGCGGTAGAGGTGCTGGGCTAACGATGTGGTGGTGGTTTCACTATTGAACTACGCGCAGAGAGGGGATAGATAGATAGATAGATAAACAAATAAACGAGATATAGTCACTAACCTCACTAAAACTTCTCATACTCCAACTCCCCACCTCTCCTCTCCTGAACCACCTCTACCCTGGAATAAAATCACGGTTTCCGTTGTAGTGGTACCTACACTTCTACTTAGTATGAAATTCAAGAGTAAATCTCCCCTTTCTCTTCTACCCACGCGGACCACGCAGACCTGGAGTCGGGAATACCTATGTATGTTCGATGTATCTACAACAAAGATGAGAGGTAGTGCACTACACGGGTACTAAGCGATAGCGGTCCGGACAACGAAGGTGGGATTTCCATCATTGAATCAAGCGGAAGGGGAATGTAGATACAGCCGTCTTTGCTTATGCTGTCGGAACGCATCATGGGCCACGGAGTGGTGGAGCGGGTTCGCGGGTCTCGCACTTTGTGATGGGATATGCGTGAATTGGCTGGGGCGCGGGTTCTACTGGTGAGTGGGTGAATAGAGGGCTTGCGGTGCAGATACGGCGTGTTGATGATTGGCGGGGTGATGGTGGATGCGCTTACGCGAGGGTGAGGCGTGGAGAGGAACGCGAGTCTGCTTGTTTTGGGTATTTAGTGGTGATGGAGTGGTGCGCTGTGGGTGTGGGATGGGTGGGTATTCTACGCTGTCTGTGCACCTTGTTATGTTGTTACCTGTGCAGTTCTGCGCTTGTTTTCTTCTGTAGGGTGGAAGTGGCGCGGTTGGGTCTATGGTGTTGATGTCTGGCGCGTTGGGTGTTGGATAGAGGGGGTATGTAATAGGCTTTGGAGTGTGGGTAAGATAGCTGTATAATTTGCCATGTTGTTACCTATATATAGTTCTATGCCTACTTCCTTTTGCACAGTAGAAATAGCATAACTAGATTCTATAGTATTAATCTTTAGCGTGCTATACATTTGATAGACATAGTACCCCCGCAACCACCTATTGGGCGCAAGATGCAATTAGTGTAACGTCGGATGCTGGGACAGTTACAAAGAGCGGTTGATATCTTGCATTATGAGGCGGGGGGTGGATCCAGTGATCATACGCCTATTTTGGTTGGTTGGTTGACATCAAGTTCAAGACGTACAAAGAGAAGAAAAGTTCATTCAGTGTGAATTGTTAAAGTACTTCCTGAAAATTACTTACATCTTCACATTTCCAATCCTCCTGTTGTTACTTCACGCATGCATGAATGTACTGCATACCACCCTCTACCCCCTAGAGTCCATCCCACACGTTTCCTCGCCGCTATTCTAAACATCACCTACTACCCACCTACTCGGACCCAACTCCTCTATCCCCTGCATGCTTCTCTTTCCTCTCTCCTTACTACTGTCGTAACCTAGAAGTGTAGTCGTGCTGGTGGAGTCAGGCTCTGTCGTTTAGTGCTAAGTGCAGAAAGGGGAAGGTTTAGGATTGGTGGGCAGGCTGGTAAGGATAGGTCACCTCATGGTGGCTGGCTGGGCCGGAGATGGGAGGTGGAGATGGCGAGAAAGAGAGGAGAGTGGGTAGGGGGTAGCAAAGGGGGGTAAGATGATTGAATTGATAACGTAGGGGTTAAGGGTAGGTGGTTACAGAATACATAGTTGCTTGTACTTTTCTTATTTCTTTATTACTATTAGTGTTGTTCTTAATGTGTGTTATCACCATATATATACAGTCTCCTACCATAAGTCTTCCAAGTCCCTTAAGTTGTTACTACACACCTACTTACTTGCTTATTTACTTACTTACTTACTGACTTACTCACCCCCCAACACCTTCCCACCCCTCGCAATCTCATACTGCGTCAACCCTTTATGCGTACCCTGCCAGGGATGTCGATGCATTGCGAAGCTCTCGCATTCCGGCGTTGGAATACGTGGAAACATGCCCATTTTCACTATCACCATGGCGGGCAATATCTCAGCAATGGACATGATGGGACTGTGCAATTAGCATCAGCTTCGTCTACACACACAAAACAGCACAGAGGGAAAGAAGGATGAGAAAGGGATCGTCTCACCACCCACAAGTCCCGCAAAAGCACCGCTCGACTTTCTTCCCGCTTCCCGTCTCCCTGTCCTCGTACCGTCTCAGCACGCCCTTTGGATCCTCGACGCTGACTTTATTGCCGGAGATGGCGAGGTTCGAGGATACGTAGGAGCCCGCTACTTTGCGGCAGTTGGCGCAGTGGCAGAGGTGGCCTCGGGGCCGCGTGAAGAGGTCGCTGTCGGTTATTGTTACGCGGATGGCTTTGCAGAGGCAAGTAGAGGATAGAGAGGTGCTGAATTCGGAGGGGTCGTGGGCGTTGGGGTTGCCAGTTAAGGGCCGAGGGGTTGTCATTATTGTTATTGGTGGGATGGCGGCAAGGGGGAGTGTATTGGAGGTCGAAGGCTGTGAGAGATGTAGAAGGACGAGGGAGGGAGGGGGAGAAACAGTGGACGTGTGATGCTTTGTGCTGATGGAGATAAGTATCTTCAACGTAAGCCCGGCCGGAAAGGAAAAGAAGAGAGGGGGATCTGAGGTGCAGGTATATGTCATCAGGCCGAGCTGATCGAGTTAAGACGAACCTAGATCGCTATCCGCGTGAAGCTTGACCAGCCTTGCGAATTAGTCGTGCATCGCTATCTTCATCCTTGGTCCGTTCTGCACCCCATGTAGTTCGATCCTCTCATCAACTGTTTTGCCGCAGCGTCGGCTATGAGATGTAGCACTTGATATAGCCGATATACAAGGCGTGCGGATAATTTCCGTACCCACCATAAACCCTGGATTGGTTCAAATAGAGAACTTACCGGATTTAGAACAAGTTGAACTACATTGAAAGCAGGACAAAACTACTTCTTCAACTGGCGTTTACTGATCTCGACTCCTCATTTTCAGCTCTAGGTTGTTGTGAACTGACTGTTCACAGTCCGCAAGATTGAAACGTTCGACACTGCTCGCTAGGAGCCAAGCAAAGCGAACACGTTTGAGGATCCTGCTTCCAAAGTGAAAAGCAAACTCGAAGAGCTGAAAACGATGGGTAGTGAGTTGGAAACTGTGTGTGATCATGAGATCCTGGATACAACGAAGCGCGGTAGATAGCTAACTGTGAGATTGAGCTGGAAGAGGTTGATCCGAGCAAATTCTATCGTAATTATGGAGGTTCGGAGACAGATATAGACGCACACACTTTGGCTACAATCGACAGCTCACTTGTGCGCTGCAGGTTAGGTGAAGAAGGATAGTATAACGCCAAATTAGTTGTTTGCTGAAGCTGGCGTGGAGCTAGTAGTTAGTATCATCATTTACTGTTGCGATATCCACGCTTCGCTGGCATAAGGCTAAGACAGCGAGGAGAGTCTGTTGTAGAAGGTGAAGGTGAGTTCGAAAACGCTGGGGGATTCTGCTCGCTCCAATGGTCGCTTTGTGAGCACATGCAAAGGAGTTCATATCTTATCTGCCGAGGTTCAACGGCGGTCGAAGCGCGATGATGAGCGCCTTAATGTGTGCTTTCTGTGATTTAAATGTGGGTAAGAGAGGCGCTGACGTCATGTTGATGAATCCTCCAAAAACACCGGTGTTCATATATCAACCCATTTCTCTGCTGCAGCCTTCATACCCATCTCAAGTTCGTCTGCTCTTATTTGATACCCTGCCTGCAGTATTTCTCAAATATCCCATTATTCCAAGTTTCTACATTTCTAGAAATCACATTACACCATGGCAGCAAAGAAGGTCCTCATCGTCATGTCCGACGCCCACTCCTTCCCACTCTACAACACCGGGACTGATGGCAAGACCGTGAGCCAGGATTCAGGTTACTTCCTGATGGAACTCGCAAAACCTCTGCAAAAGATCCTCGATGCCGGTTACGAGGTCACTTTCGCTTCGCCCGAGGGCAAGGAGCCCCAGCCAGACCCGCTCAGCACATCTCTTCTCGCATTTGCAGGCAACGTGTACGAGCGCCAGAGGGAGCAGGACCTCATTGAGCGCATGAAGCGTGAGAACGGATTCTCCAGTCCGCGCAGGTTCTCGACTATCAGTGACGACGAGTTGAAGAGCTATGCTGGTGTATTCATTCCGGGCGGCCACGCGCCGCTGTCAGACCTTGGTGACAACCCAGAGCTTGGTCGCATTCTGTCGCACTTTCACCAGCAGCAGAAACCTACAGCGGCGTTGTGCCACGGGCCGTGGGCGTTTTTGTCGACGAAGGTTGGGCCACAGAAGGAGTTTGCGTACAAAGGGTACAAGCTTACGTCGTGGTCTGATGCAGAGGATAGCTTCATGGAGACGATGCTGAGGGGTGAGATCGACAAGGTCGAAGGTACGCTGAAGGAAAATGGCGCGGATATGCAGGAGGGTGTAGCCAAGAGTATGGGAAGCATCACAGTCGACCGCGAGGTTATCACAGGTGATAACCCGATGTCTGCGAATTCGATTGGTGATAAGTTTCTGCAGATGATGGCCGCGAAATAAGTTCGGAGAAGCTTTACTTTAGCTTAGCTCACAGGAATGATAATTTTTACGAAATCCATGTCTTGATCAATCACAAATTGGAAGAATATCTGAGCTAAGAAGCACGAACATGACCCGCCATACGTGCCATTTGCATTTGCATAGTCTTTTGCGCACTCCTAATGAACCTGAATCTTTATACAACCTCAGCAAGACAGGTCCTGACGTGAGTTAGCCTCAATCCCCGTCGGTAAAGGATCTCATCGAGTTGCCACTAGAACTGGCCACCGAGAAAAGGTATTGACAAGGAAAAAAAGATGCCCACGCGAGAGCACACTCCTACGGTATTCAAACTCATGGACAAAGGCAACGATTCATTTTTACTTCTTCAAAAGAAGGTAAACCTGGAAGACCCAAGTGTATTGCTTCCTTACCTCTGGGCGAGCTGTCACGGATGTCCTAACACCACCGAATTACCGATCGTCGCGATAAGGGATACGCTCTGTTGTGGTCGAGTTGCGACAACAATGTCTCTCCGGACTTGCGGCCAGACTACACGAAAAGCTAATCGAGGCACTTCAGAAAAGGCATCAATTACATGATAAGATTTGCACCTACTGTCACCAACTGGGACCATACGGAACTTGCTTTGATCTCCGGTTATGGGTGCCCTCTGGGCATAATCTATGTAGAGCTTCGGGCGACCATCAGTGTCAGATAACCAGTATAATCCGGTGCAGAAAGGCCAGGCTTCGTCTGGCGGGCGTCTTAGCAGATTTTCCACCATGCTGGAAGCGTCAGGAATGGCGACATCCTCTGTCTATTGAAAAGAGCGCGTCGAACAAGCGTTCTTCGGCTCTGTGAAGACCACTTTGACATCGTCTTGATTGACATTCTACCTCCGCCATCTGTGAGCATTCACAGATATGATCTTGTTTCACGACAGATTAATGAAAACATCCAATAGGCAACTTTTACTCGGTGTATTTGACGATCCCCCAGGAAACTGGGTCTTGTGTGGCACTGGCTGCCCGAATCAACCTTCAACCCGGAGAACCGTGTTGTACTCCGGGATAAAGATACCATCTCGTATTCACCTACCGAGAGACTGGTCAACATTGTACGCATACTCGAGAACTCCCAGCAAAATCACAGATTTATATCTTTGTTAGCTTCCTGCGACTGTCAAGTTATTCACAGTCGAAATGTTAGCAAGACTCGCACGGCGCTGTTTCGCTGAGGCAATGTTACTCTAAACGACAGAGATCGAGTCAACATCTTCTGACGAGGTTGATATCGTGGAAATGAAGGATCGATGGAGGTCAACAGCTCTCGAAAAGCTTAGTTTGGCTTCATCCTGCTCATTCGTAAGCTCTGTTGGGTAAGAGAGTGAACCTAAACTAATGCATGCCGATTAGATTACTTTTACAAACGCGTCAAACATTCTCCTGCTATCAGGTGCAACCGAAAGAGCAATCCATCACGGTGTGGCTTCAAGGCAGAAGAGCGAGAGAGAAAACAAAAGCTCATTGATATTAAGACGGTATCGGTCGACCTAACGTAAAGACCCTATCGCTGGAACGAGCGGCATTAGTAGCCTTTGGACCGGACCCAGCACGTAGTGGATCGTGGAAAGCCAGCTGTGATTTTGGGGGGTGTGCACGTTCACCATCTGCGTGTTTCTTTCCTCCCTTGTCCCCTGGTAGATTTGTTGGCACTGGCGGGTTCTGCAACATGATAAAATTGCTAGTAGATTGAAGTGTTGGACGCAGTTCGGATGAAACTGCAGTAGGCTTTGTTGCGATTGCTGCGAGGGAGGATGTCGGAACAACTGCTGCAGCAGATGAAAAGGCTTTCGAGTGAGGCTGAGGTGGAATCGCCGAGAGCCAGGTCTGGAAAGCTGACAGCCAAGTCAAGATTTCCACAGGGAGCGTTTTCTGTGGCGAAGGTGTTGTGAGCAAGCCTACTGCGGGCTTGAAAATGGATATTCCTTTAGCCGGTTCTTGCCCAGCTCCAACTGGAGTGTGTCAGTTGTTTTGGACCACTTCGTGTTTATGGACATACCAGGTGGTGGACTGGGTAAACCGGTGGCGAAGGACAGGAGCACAGCGAGCGCGGAGAGTGTGATTGGAGCGGTGATGATCATATCTCAGGTGTGACTTTGGACCCTGTAACGTAGTACTCAGTCAACGAAAAGCTGTCTGTACCCATCAAAGGCTCCAGCCTGATGTTTATAGCTGCAACATGAACGTCCGGTCAAGCGTTCTTGGTCCGGCGGTCGCGGGCTAAAACCAGGCAGGCAAATGGTTGATCTTTATCGCCAGAGCTATTATGCTGTACGCTCAATCTCAGAATGGAATGCCGAGAATACTTGTTTTTCATGCACTCGCCACACTCGGTGCTTGATGTTACGCAACATTCCATGTACTCAGCTCTATATCAAGAACCGAAGAATGTGCACAAACCAGTGACCCAAGATAGCATGAAGAGAAGTCCTCCAATGATCGAATCAAATCCAAGACTTGTCCAGCCCCAAACCGTGATCAGTTGGTCCTTTAAAGTGCTCAAGCGAGCCCCCACCCCCGCAATTGAGCAATCCAACACTAATGTCTACTCCATCACCTCTTGTGTTCTCGCCTTCTCAGCACTGGCAAGGACATGACGGGAATTGGAGCTCGTTCGTTGTGCGAGTTGGCACGCCAGAGCAAAACTTTCGCGTTTTACCCTCACCAGCAACGGGAGAAGTCATACTTCCCGATTTTAGGGGATGTCAGCCAAGTACTGGGGATCGGTATAACTGCGCTGAACTCAGAGGTGTTTTTGACACCAACGGATTGCTAGGGTTTCAATCCAACGTTTCGGAAACATGGCAGGACATCGGCATCTTTGGGGCAGATCTAGAGGAGTATCTTGGGTATACAGCGAATGCATCTTATGGCCATGACAACGTCGGCCTCATGATGCAGAACTCGGGTGGTCCAACACTGACCAACCAAGTCGTTGGGAGCCTCAAGAAGACGCCCTTTTTCGTTGGCTTCTTCGGTTTGAGTCCAAACCCGTCCAACTTCTCGAACTTCAATGATCCCCAACGCTCGTATCTTGCTACTCTGAAAGACGAGCAACATATCCCCAGTCTCGCGTATGGCTACAGCGCAGGTGCATACTACAGCAAGTTGGCCTCATTGTACCATAACCATGTCTAACACTCCTAGAATCTCCAAAGGTATTCGGCAGTCTCACACTAGGCGGATACGACGAAAAGCGACTGATACCCAACACCGTCACCTTCCCCTTCGACAAATACGACGAGCAACCCGCGCGAGTAAAACTACAACAAGTAACAGCAAAAAACACACTCAACGGCTCCGTAACCATCCTACACGACCAAATCGACATCAACATCGACTTCACCATGCCGTACCTCTGGCTTCCACCCGACACATGCGACACCATCGCCACCCACTTCAGCCTCACGCACGACAACGCATCGGACCTGTACCTAGTGGACGACGCGACGCACAACGAGCTGATGGCGCGGAATCCCGTGTTGACGTTCGTGTTTGGCGATGGGGCCACGTCGGCTGAAACAGTTAGTATCGTGGTGCCATATGTAGCGTTTGACCTGCAAGCCTCGTGGCCGCTGTTCAACGACACGAAGAACTATTTCCCGATTCGGAGGGGTGATTCGTCGCAGTTGTCGCTGGGTAGGGCGTTCATGCAGGAGGCTTATGTTGTTGTTGATTTTGAACGTGGGAATTTGTCGCTTCATCAGGCGGCTTTTTCGGCGGGGAATGAGCAGGAGATTGTACCTATTTTAGCTGATGTTATCTCCAGTGAGCGGGGAACACAAGGTCTGCGTAGATCTGATATCGCAGGTATCGCCACGGGCAGTGCTGTGCTCGTTGCTTTGGTGGTTGTGTTGAGCCTGCTGTTGTATTTTCGTCGAAAGCGGTCACATGTCGAAGAGCAGCCGAAGCTCGAGCAGTGGAGCAGTAGTGAGAATTCGCATGCTACGGCTGAGCTGGCGGAGAACAAAGTCGTGCGCATGCAGTTGATGAGTACGGAGGTTCTCGAACTGCGTGGGTCTGCGATAGGGGAGGCTGGCGGGCGAGCGAGGAGCGAACTCGAGTGATTGACATCAGAGGAGATTTAGTGACTTAGGGAGGATATGGGGATTATTGAGGCTTCGACGTACTAGCTGATAGCTCCTTATCTTTGTGACCTCTACTGAAAGTTCATCGCTGGCTCGTACAGACTGTGCGTCCTTAGTGTGGTGTTTGCCATCTGATAAGGAGCGAGCACGGTGGGCAAGTGTAAAAGCACTCGGGTGCCGATGAATTTGAGAACAATGCTCCAGTACAGCATCAACAGCATGAGACTGGCAAGTATCACCAGCCTTTCAAAAACAGCTGTATAGTACACAAGGCATCAAAGCCCCTACTCATCCCTCACTTAATCGCCACCATCGCCCGCTCCAGTACCTTGTCCACCATGCCCAGCCTCACCCATTTCGGCACGATCCTCACTCGTCGTGCGGCGACGAACCCCAGTACTAACGGAGTGACTCGGCTTGGGATGCTCATTATGCTCAACAAGCGGGAAGTGCAGTCCCGGCTTACTCGCCAGCGCGTCCCTGATCTCCTCGACACTCTTCGCAGCCCATCCAGCGCTTCCCAGACTGCTCAACGGGTAGAGAAGTTGGTTCTCGGTATGCATGACTACCTCCTCGATACTAGGTGCCGACTTGCTCATGATGATGTCGATGTCTTTTCTGATCTGCTGGCAGAAGGCATCGAGCGGTAGATCATTGACGTCCTCGCCGAATGGGTTTTCAATCTCGCGTCCAATGAGGGCGATGCCTAGGATGATGTACGCTGCGAAGATGCTCGCGGGGATTGTCACCCAGCCTAGGTTCTTGTACAGCTGGAACGGTAGAAGCAGGATGTAGACCCACGTGATCTGGCTGATGGCAATACTATACGCGATCGGTAATGGCGTGTTGAGGATTCTATCAGTGCCTGTGAGCACGTCGTTGAAGGTGGTGATCGCATTGAGTGATTGGGTCTGGTAGATTGAGACTTTGAAAGTTCCGTTGTCGTAGATAGACTTCATGTACACGCTCAAGTGGCTGAGGATCTCAAGAGGGAGGTTACCAAGCGGGACACGCGAGCGCTTCAGTAGTTTACGGGGGTTAGACTCGGCCATGGGGAGACCGAGGAACTGGCCTGCCGTCTTGAAAACGTTTTGCTTCTTCTTGCCGTCTGGCTGGTCGGCATCGCGTGCGAATGTGTCCAAGTGGCCAACAAGGTGCTTGAGGTCGTCGTAGTGCATGTACGGTTCGAAGCGAAGTCTGTGTTTCAGTGCGACTGCGTAGGCCGCGATCAGGTTGAGGCAGTTGATCTTGGCGAGGAGGTCCTGCTTGCCAAGTTCGGCATCTTTGAGGTGCCTCTCGTCGACATGAATCCATATGAGACGCGCGAGGTTTTGCGATGCGAGTGTCAGCTGTGCCCAGTATTTGCGACCGTCGTTGTAGCGCTCGTACGCGGTGGAGCTACGGAAGCTGAGAGCGAGACCGACGACAAAACCGAGGACGGTAAGGAGGAGTTGATTGATACCAACTAAAACCTGTTAGGAGGGTGTCGCAGACAAGAGTGAGCACAAAAACATACGATCATGCACGAACTTGGAGATGAGTGTGATCATGCTAGACCAGCCCGCTACAAAGAGCAGCGGCAGCACCATCTCCGGCGTCACACTACCATGGATCCGGAGAAAGACAGGCCATTTGGAGTGATGATCAAGATCGCGCGGTCCAATCTGGAAGTTGTCAGTAGACGTCGCGTTGACTCGTGAAGCTTGTAGAAAAGAAACGTACAAAGTAGTCATCAAAGTCTTTATCGCTGTCCTGCTTCTTCAGCGGCGGCCGTGCCGAAGCACCATTCGTGGCATTCGACACATTCGCCGTACTCTGCATCTTCTCCGCCATCGCGAGCTGCTGATATCTAGAAGAAAGCACTGAAAAGTCGGCTCCAACTCATGTCAGCGGCACACGAGCACTTGATATTGTGTCGCGTGCCCCTATCCCTGAGCAATTCTTCTGCGCCCCTCGTCCAATAGAAAAACTGCGATTCAGACCTGAGTTCGAGCATCTTTCCGTGGCGCTGTGTGCTCGACATGACAAGCATAGCGATGCTACAAACGGTAAGCCAGCGACACGCGAGTCCAATCGTGTGTAGTCGCGTAGCGGCAGCGGTGATGCGAAGCCCTGATTCAGAGGCTGTCCGGCTTGGCAGGGTACTATCGCGGGCTTATTGAGTATGAAACGCGGAATTGTGAGATGCGCTGGCGAGTCGTGATTATCTTGCCCTCAGCCATGTTGTCGTGGTACGGAAGCTGTGTTGCGAACGCGTTTGGGTGTGAGATCGCACCACGAGATGTCAAATGCGGGGTTCTTGGATGTCAGAGCTGTCAGAATCGCCGTGCATCCTTCGCGCACACCACTGTGGAGGTTTCAAGTCGACAGTGCCGGCGTCGGTGTTGGCGATGAAGTGGTGATGTGCACAAGGGTTAGGGAGATTGGATCTACGTGAGGTATTTGTGATTGGGTCACGAATCAAGCTTCAGCTGTGTGAGACAGTCGAGATCTTGTTCTATAACTTGGCGGTATTGGCATCTATATTTTCGCTGCTTGGTACCAATACTGTCTCCACAGACAACTGTTGCGCGAGAGGTCCGTGATGTGAAAGGGATGTTCACGTGGAGCGCGTCTCTAGCGTGTTTTAATAGTTCGAAGTATATTTGGCCGACACGCCTATGTACGGCATCAACAGCACCAATCCCAGACACAGGCTAGGCTATTCTGTGCGTGGAAGCATGCGCAGAATACGAAAGTTGCGTGCCAGGAAAAACCTAACACAATGCACCGCTGAGGCGCAGACTTGAAGGTCATAAATGCATACATCATCAGATGCCTTACTTGAGTCACTGCAAGAGACGAGAACCGTCTTGTTCGCGAAATGAGGTGATGCGACAGCTAGTGAGACACTCAAATCACGCCCAGCAAGCGTACGAGGTGAGAAAAGACAAAGATAAAGCAACGGTGAATGCTTTTATTTCTTCATAGCTACCCTGCCTCGACGATCCGTCAGCAAGGATCCATCGCTCAGCCGATGTTCAACCTACACTCAGTCAGCCTCGCCCATACGCACTGTCACAGCTTAGCAGCCATACCGTTATACGCAATGCACTCAATCTCAACGGGAACACCCTTGGGCAGCTGCTTAACCGCAACACAGCTCCTCGCCGGCTTGTGCGCAAAGTACTTCTCGAACACGCCGTTCATCTCGGCGAAGTGTGCCATGTCGTCAAGGAAGACATTGACCTTGACAACCTTGTCGACGGGTGTGTTGGCCTCCTTGAGGATGGCGACAATGTTCTCGCAGCACTGCGTTGTCTTGTCTGTGATGCTGCCCTCGATCAGGGCGCCAGTCTTATCAGCGGGGATCTGGCCCGAGACGAAGACCTGGGGGCCGGCGATGATGGCTTGGGACTGCGTGTATTAGTGGGTTGTTGGACGAGGGAATATGCGCGGTTCGACTAGGCGATGGCACGTTCGGAGGGTCGTTGTCGATTGAGAAACTCTCGTATCCCTCCCTCGATCAAAAAGCCATTGCAAAAGGAATTGGCTCAACATACATAAGGTCCAGCAACTACACACATCAGCAAACGTCCACCCGTGCATACTGCATTGGCAAAACTCACCAGGACAAGCCTCCTTAGTAGCAACGATCTTGATACCAGACATGGTGCTTGAGTTCGACAATCGCACTTTCGGGGTATTAAAAACTCGAGTTGAAAACCTCAGCGGCGCAGCAGAAAATACTCGAGAATTTCTCAGCAGCGGACGAAGCATGTAGATGACCGAAGAAGCGGTTACGACGGACGGTTTATCTGTGTCAGGCAAAGGTAAACGCAGGCTACCAGCGGCCCCGCGTCGTCATCGGAGCTATGGTAGCCACACGCCGACGGGAAACAGCGCGTTGACAGATGGGGAAGGTGGGGGTGCTCCGATGCGCGGAGACATCCCTGCAGAATGAACCTGAACGAGGGGCTACAAGTAAGCAGACCCTTTGATTATGAATGCTACAGATAAATTGCTGGACTTCGAGACGTCGAGACTCTATTGATTGATTGATTATACGACGAGGCTCGTACTCGCAATGCCAACACCAGGTAGTGAAACATTATAATTAGCCCTCTACCTGATCTTCCAGTTGTAAACCCCCTAGTCCCAGCCAACGCCAAACAACCCTCCCGCTCTACTCCAGCAGCACGATCTAACAGATGCTCCAACAACCCAATTATACAACCTGTCAAACCAGTCTCCTATCCTGCTTGTAGACAACACGAGTATACCTATCAGCACCAGCGTTTCCGCAATCAACTCCTCTTAGATCAGCTTCCTTGATTTCAACAAATAGATAGAAACCGCGCAAGGAAGAAACCTAATTGCACTTGCATTGCTACTGGCGAAATGCATTAATAGAACTATTTAAACACAGTCTCTAACTTTAGGTGTTTTTGCATCTCTGCTAGTTTGTCTGGAGACAAAAAGTAAGATAAGAGGTAGTGTTGTATCTAGCTGCATGTTCTAGACAGATGTTTAATAATCTGCCTTAGGGTTAAGAGGCCTGTAGCTGCAATATAGAGATGCTATTAAATTGCGCTACACATCCTCAACAACGTCTTACCCGGTAGAAACAAGAGATTAACAGGAGTGTATAGCACACTGCACATTATCTGTATAAACGGTGCTGAGGTAAGCAGGCACGTCCAAATCCGTACAATAGTACGTAGCTAGCGACGACGACGGGCCCATCCCTGTCGTGATCACATTAGCGCGATTTAGATGGAGGGGCAGTGCGAAAATGTTTTCCTTGTCTGAGAATAAGGACATGTTGAGGGAAGAGAGGACGCAGCACAGTTAAGGGATGTTTTGGTGGTAGTACGTGCTGTTGATATGAACTGTCCTCCAATAGTTGCAGTATTGACCGGTACTGCTCGATATAAGTGGAGGGGTGCGAGCAGCTCCATCAAAGATGCGGAAATATGTTGAATGAGCACAGGAAGCCTTTCCGACCTGTGCTTTGAACCTGCAAACGCCTGCCCATGCAATCCCGTCCTTTCGTCTATGGCGTGGTGTATTTTTAAGGGGGTATCTCAGTTGCTCATCTTCTCTTCCTGGCCAGAGAGCAGGGTGTAGACGGGGGCGTTGAGCTTGTCGCGTCCCTTGAGGAAGTCGAGCTCAAGGATGAAGATGTACTCGAGGACCTTGCCGCCAAGCTTCTCGACGAGCGAGCCGGCTGCGGATGCGGAGCCACCTGTTGGTGTTAGTATATGGCCTAGCAGTCTGGTTGGCTGCACTCACCAGTGGCAATGATGTCGTCGACAATCAGCACCTTCTGGCCCGGCTTCACAGCGTCGGCCTGCATCTGGAAGAAATCGGCACCGTACTCCTTCATGTACTCGGCCGTCTCGCAGGGGCCGGGGAGCTTGCCCCTCTTGCGGACAGGCACAAAGGCAGCGCCCAGCCTCAGGGCGAGCGTGGGACCAAACAGGAAGCCGCGGGCATCGAGGCCAACGATGACGTCGGGCTTCTCGGTGAAGGTCTGCTTGATGTGCAGCTCGAGGGCGTGGATCAGGGCCTCGAACAGGGTAGGGTCCGCGAAGATGGGCAGGATGTCCTCGAACAGGATGCCGGGGGCGGGGAAGTCGGGGAACTGGCGCAGGGCGTTCTTGAGCTTTACTTTAAGACGGGCGAGTTCGGAGGAGGCGGAGGGACCGGGGGCGGAGAGTCTTCTTTGGGAGGCATTGCTCTCGAGGGTAGGGTCAGGCTTGCCGGCGGGAGGGTGGGCGGCGGTGGCCTCGCCTGCAACAGGCGGATCCGCGGGTGTCGTGGAGTTGACGGGGTGGCGGTGGTGGGCGGGGGAGTCGTTGGGAGCAGACATGGTGAGAGAGGCGCGGAGGCAGTAGATATGTGGGCGGCAGATGTAGGCGGTGGGCGGTGGGCGGTGGGGGTGAATAGGCAGCAAGGCAGGTGAGAATATCGGCGCAATGGCGTTGCTGCACAAAAAGTTGCTCGAACCCTTGATGGCTTGGTGGGGTCGAGCGGCTTGCAGGGAACACGGCTGCACGCACGACGCACCTCTACGCGCTACGCCTGTTCGACACGACACCCACACGAACGCCATGTTGGCTGGCCCGTCTGTCCGACCGGAGCTGCGCCAGGAACATCCCTAGAACCTAGAACTAGAAGGGGCATGTCGCTGCCTGTCGTCGAGGAGCGCCCTCACAGTCTCACACACTCTCTGCCCACTGTGCCACACATGTTGTCACGGCTGGATCGAGGGTGGAGCAGCGATAAGCAGCCATCGTCTTGTACCACCACGCACCACGCACCACGCACCACGCACCATGCTGGCTAGACGGTTCGCTGATGTGCGTGCCTCCGAGGATCCACGGACTACGGCCGCTTCACATTCACATGCTCAAGCGCGCGTAGCACTATGTATGACTCCGACCCAGCCTGGCAAGGTGTGAGGGCGCCCAACAAATGCTCAAACGTGCCCGTCCAGTCCAGTACCCAATCCAGCAGTCCACCTCACCGCCATCCGTCTCGCAAGCGGGTGTCTAGCCCTGCGGACGGAACTTGTATCGTGACATCCGCTGCCGTCTCTATCGAAGCCCTCGTACCAGCCCAACGAATCACAGTGGCACCTCGACACGGTGAGGTGACCGACTGACGTCCACGACACGCCCTGCCCTCTATCTGCTGTATGGCACACCCACAGGCGCGTCCTTGCATCCCACCACCCCTTCTCCACAAAAAAAGCACGCCACCATGCACCTGCAGACTCGCCCGCTGCACACGTCGAGGCTGATGTGGAAGCTGAACCGCCGCGCTAGAAGCTTTCTCTGCCTGCTAGACCCACGTCGTCCGCTGACAGGTCAAGTATCAGTCGTCCGCCTACAGCTAAGGTATCATGTCGTCCGCTGACAGGTCAGGTATCAGTCGTCCGCCTACAGCCAAGGTATCATGTCGTAACAAGTGCCTCGAACGGGCAATGTAGGAAACCCCGCGGAATTGCCCGATCCGGCTAGCTCGGTAGCGTAGCGTGGTGGAATGGGCTGGTTGATGTCTATGGTACGGGTACCTACTTCCAAGTCTTGTACATCTTACAAGACTGCTTTGTTTTCTCCGTTCGTGTCGTTCCAGTCTTCTGTTTGTGTGGTAGCACGTCTATCTGAATGCAGTCAATAGTGGCCTTGACAACTAGGTTGACTTATTTTCCTCTCTTGATCAATCACCCATGTCCTCAGCGTATCTTACTAGGCGTGGTAGTCTTGGTCGAAGGAGATTAGAACAACTATCACATTGACTATAACGATGCTCAGCATAGCTTCTACATGCCCATTGCGTCTCAGTGCCCACGTCTGATCTCCACCCACCGTCTGATCTTCACTCTGTTTCGCTCGACTCGTGGAAATCTCGGACCAACCTCTTCCGCCCTTGCTTAAGAACACAAAAAGCATCAGGCGTTGGGCCCATTTGTCACCCGCTTGATAGCAGCAGGAGCGGCTTTGTAGGTGCGACCACAAATGTGCGTCTGGTTGTCCATAGCTACAACGGGAGATGCGCCAGCCAAAGGTCGCATATATTTGCCAGTCGACACCCCTACCATAAAGTCTAGTCCCTTTCGTAACCTCAGGTCCATGATGCCCATCTGAGATAGGTATGCAGCCGCTGTCTTGTACATGGATTTTGGACGAAGTGGCAGAGGCACGCTGTTCTTATCAAAGCGGATGTAGATGGTCGGCACTTTTCTGTTCCAACCCATAGTGCAGTGTACCACCATCAGATGTAGGGGTTTGTCTCGAATGGCTTGTAGCCAGGCCTCATTTCCGTTTTCGAGGAAGTCGTTCAGAGGATGCAGATATGCGTATGCATTCTCAAGCTCTTCAAATGCGTCGTCTATGGTGTCCTCGTGTGAGCATGGATGGCTGTACAGCGGTTCAAGATCGAAGTTGTAGTCAGAGTCGTCGCCACAGCATGTGATACACTCTTCACAGTTCCAGCAGGCCCTGTGTCCGAGATCATGCTCCTCCAGCCTGCGACTCGCAAATCTAATTGTCGAAGATGGAGTGAATGCGCGGAGTTTGAGTATTGACGTGATGTCCAGGAAAGCATTACCATCAGTGTATAGAGCCTTGTCGTGGTCCCAAGAAATCGTCACCAGTCGCGGTGCATCAAGATACCAGACGTGGCTAAGCCCTGGTGGACGATAGAACGTCTCCATGAAGCTGTGAACATCATCGAAATCGATGCGAACAGAGGACTGGCGAAGCCACAACGGGCGGTATTCGGAACGTATCTGATTGCAAGTTTGCGTGAGAGCAAAGAACGTTCTCGACTTTAGGTGCTGAGGGACGTCCACGGGCTTTTTGCTTTTTCGAAGCGCGCATGGTGTGTACCAGAGCCCGAACGTCTGTTCACTGCAAAATCCATAAATCCGGTTCCGAATCTCTACAACACATTAGCCACATACTCAGACTCAGACCCACGCAAAAAGCAATCAATTTACCAGGAGGCATCTCAAGCAGATAACATCGCAGTGGTCCAGTATCAACGAGCGCACGCTTGCCTTTCCTATCCTTCTTGTAGGATCTTCTCTGCGTGCCAGCAACCGGTCCAGGAGGAATGGAAGGGTCAGCAGCGCGTTTACTAGCTGAGCGTCTAAGATGCGTTAGTACGTTTGTTTATCAGTGGCTGTGCGGTGAGTGGAGGTGAGAGTGTACGTACGTCGTGGGAGCCATCTTTGCACTGGTCGTGCACGAAGGCGAGGTGGGTGGGTGGGCAGCTTTGAGGAGAATGACGTTTATGTGGTGAGTTGCGAGTAGAGGGTTTGAGTGCCAAGGTATTAGTCATGACGCGAAAGAGGCGCGTTACCACGTGGCGAGTGAAGGTCAGGGAAGGTGCGGACGAGAATATTATAGGAGGTTCAGAATACGAAATGCAGCTCAATGTGTTGGAGGGAAGCGTACTGTACCACAAATGAAATGGAGAGGTGTGTTAAAGTTTTCTCTATCTAGATACGTTTTGGGCGGTATCCAATGTAACCATGTTCTCGTCTTCACGCGCAAGCTTGGGCGCGAGATCGGAATTCAAATCTTCACCAAATGCCTTCCACTCCTTCAGCCATACAGACTACCCTGTGTGCGCTTACTCGCCTGGTTCTCGTTGTGCAGATGCTGCGTGACATCGAGAGTGGTCAGGATATGCTCATGGCTCAGCTTCTCCTCCTTCCTGCTCGCCAGCAGGCGCGCGATCTTGAGGATGTTCTTGATCTGGCGACCGTTCATGTTCATGCGCGCAAGTTCCGTAAGCTGTGCCTGCGTGATGGTGTGCTCTTGCGTCGACGAGTTGAGGAAGTTGTCCCAGACGGTCTTGCGCGAGTCGATCGACAGCTCCTGGTAGTCGAGCGAAATGTGGATGCGCGATTGGAATGCAGGGTCGAACGTCTCAACTCGATTTGTCGTGAGGAACATGGTGCCTGACGTTCATATTAGCAGGGGTTTGTCAGAGGATCAGGCAGTGCACACCTTCGTAATACTCAAGCACGCGGAGGAAGATGCTGACGAGTTTGTTGCGCTCGAGCTCGTGAAGCGATCGCTGCTCCAGGAACACGTCGGCCTCATCAAGCAGGAGGACAGCGTTCCATCGGCTACACATCTCCAGAATGTCTTGTAGCTTGGTCTCGACGTGTCGAGGATCAAAGCCCAGGTCGCCTGCACTCATGAGATACAGAGGGACTTTCATCTCCTCAGCAACTGCCTCGCTCGTCAACGTCTTGCCTACTCCTGGTGGTCCACACAGAAGTATGATCATGCCACGACCTTTGCCCTCGATGACGTCGTCGAACGTGTCCCTGTTCTTCCGCTGCGACTCGGTGAAGCCGAGAATGAGCTCCTTCTGGTTCTTGGGCAGCACCAACCTGTCGAACGCATCCTTCTGCCACTCAATATCCCCAACACAGTTGACGAAGAAGTTGAGCCACATCTTGTTCTTCAAACTGTAGCCGCGGAGCAGAGGTGTGCAGATCAGCTTCTGTTCTGTGGTAAGCGGCGCTGGCTGCGTGCTCTCGTCGTCTTCATCTGCAAACCGTCCATCGATAGGCATTCCACCATCATCCTCGTCGTAGTCTTCCTCCTCGTTGTATTCTTCGCTCTCCTCTCCCTCCTCCTCATCTTCGTTGTAGGCGTCGCTTTCGCTGTCAGATTTGTCCGCCACAACCTCCTTCTGGCTCAACGGCGTGACGTATATGGCGTCGCCAGGGTTGAAGCGGTTCCAGCCGTAGGTATCGATGATAATCTGCGCTTGTTAGCTGATGAGTTGATGAGCTGCTGAGGTCCTAGCACGTACCCGACCCTTGACGTTGTACTTGTCCTTGGTGCCGAATGAGCCCATCTTCCAGGCAACACCGTGGTAAGCCCGATAGTTGGACCCTGCAAGCGTTTCTGCCTTGGCTCCGCGTGCGATGAGGCGCTCACGCACGGCCTGTGAATCGTGGTGGTAATCGATTGGATATGCCTTCAGCGAGCCAATGGCGCGGGTACCGGTGAAGATGGGAACGCATACATTCAGCTTCTGCGTGCCGAACTTGGTGCCATCCCAGTCGACGTACTTGCCAGTGATCCAGAAACACGGGACTCCCTTTGAATCCAACCCGTAACGAGTCCTGTTCAGTGTCAAGGCCGTCTCCTGACCCTCCTGACGCGCAAAGACTGTAGCTCCTGGCTGGTATAGGGTCCACAGCAGCTCGAAGTTCATGACGCGCTTGCTCATCATGTCCTGCGAGGTATCGATCAAGCTCTTGAACTCCTTCACCAGGATGCCCTGCAACAGCTCTGCATGCTCCTTGGTCGTTCTCTGCTCCTCCGTCGCACTGCCCAGCTTGCTGATGGCTGCCTGCAGCTCTGCCCATCGATGAATGAGTGGCTCAAACTTGCCCGAGAACTCGAGGCGGTTCAAACCGACTGTGACTCCAGGGTAGTTCTTCAACACTCCAGCTAGCATCTTCTTTAGCAGCGGACTCTGCACGACAATCGAGTGGACGGACAAGACCCGCCTGGGGTCGTTGTAGACCTTTACGTTTCGGACAAGCAGCGCCCACTTTGCCGTCTCGCTGTTCTCTACCGGGTCACCAATGTCTTCTGGGATGGTGTCTTGCCACTGAAAGCGGCCTTTCTTGTCTTCCTTGCCGGAGTACAGATTCTTGAATCCAAGCTTCATGCCGGGCTCGAACTGCTCGCCATCTTCGCGCTCTTCCTTGCTTGCTTCGTCGCCCTTTGGTTTGTTGTGACCGTTGATGATGACGTGCTTCACACCGTTGGTGACCGTTTCGACCTGAGAATCCGACTCATCTGAGCTAGACGAGCTGGAGACTGATGCGTCGCACATGCTGGGCGACATGGCTGGTGTCCAAGCAGGTAGTGAGTGTGAATTTCGTCTCGTGGGACGCTGTGGTGGGGACGAGGGAAAAGAAGCAGCTGAAAAGTAGAACAGCAAGAACAGTAAGTGACGAAAGAGAAGAAGAAGAAGCGTGTAGAAGTAGTTGCAGGGCTGGTTTGGTGAAGAGGCCGATTTATGTAGTGAAGGTGGCAGAGGCGCGGTTGCCTGCTTGCTGCCTGCTTGCACAGCCTTGTGTCTTGCTGCGATCTTCACCCCTGGAGCGGGCGACAGCCAAATACCCCGCTGTTTTCAAGTGACTACAGGTTGGATGCAGTGTTGAGCTGTCGCCGGCGTGGGCGGCTTCTGGTTGGTGCGGCAAAGGGCTGACAGAAGAGGGCGCTGATGTGCGTTTGTTCAGCCTCACCTTTGCACAGTGTGAAGTAAGCAGCGGCTTTCTACGTCACTCTCACCATAATGTCTGGCTGAGTCAAGAGCTGTAGCAACGGAGAGGCCTTCACTGAGCACTGACTGCACTGGACGACGGCAGCAAAGGGCGGTGCCAGGCTGCCGTGTGAGACATGGCCGTGCTGGTCAGGTCATGCCAAGAGTCGACAGCCATGGCTGATGAAGACACAGGCAGAGCATGACCGTCGGTGACTACAGGACTTTCCTCGATGGAGGTGACCAGGAGGTGACCAGATGGGTCGAGCAGACAGCGAGGGCAGACAGGCAGGCAGGAGGCTAGGTTCGGTGGTCCGTGTGAACCCCGCGATCGGCGTACCCCTCCCTCATTTTCTAGTTTCTACCGTCGCGGGCGCGAGTCACTTTTTTGCGAGTCACTTTTTTGCGAGTCACTTTTTTGCGCGACACTCAGCAGCAAGTGGTCGCGCCGGCCTCCAGACAGCCAACCCACCCGCCATGCCTACTCTCATCAAGGTGCCGTGCTCGTCGGCCAACATTGGGCCTGGCTTCGACGTCATTGGCCTCGCCCTCAACCTGTACCTCGAGCTTGAGGTCACCGTCACGCGCAAGGAGCACTCGGAGCACTCGCTCAACTGCAAGATCACCTACGAGGGCACGGGCGCAGAAGACGTGCCGCTCGTCGCCGAAGACAACCTCCTCACCCGCACCGCCGTCTACGTCCTGCGCTGCCATGGCGTCCGCGCATTCCCCTCGGAGACACACGTCCACGTCAAGAACCCCATCCCCCTGGGCCGCGGGCTGGGCTCCTCGGCCGCCGCCATCGTGGCCGGCGTGCACCTGGCCAACGAGGTCGGCAACCTGAAGCTGTCCAAGGCGCGCATGCTGGACTACTGCCTCATGGAGGAGCGCCACCCGGACAACGTCGCCGCCGCCCTGTATGGAGGCTTCGTGGGCACATACCTCAACGAGCTGTCCCCCGAGGACACCGAGCGCCTCGAGATCCCCCTCAGCGAAGTCCTGCCTGCCCCTGCCGGCGGTGTCGACACAGGCCTGCGACCGCCCCAGCCGCCCCTCAACATCGGACACTACACAAAGTTCCCCTGGTCCTCCGATATCAAGTGCATCTGCATCATCCCCCAGTTCGAGGTCTCCACCGCAAAGGCCCGCGCCGTCCTCCCCGAGTCCTACTCGCGCAAAGACGCCATCTTCAACATGCAGAGGCTGGCCGTCCTCACCACCGCCCTCGGACAGTCGCCCCCAGACCCTGACATGATCTACACCGCCATGCAGGACAAGCTCCACCAGCCCTACCGCCGTGGCCTCATCCCCGGCCTCACCGAGATCCTCCAGTCCGTCACGCCCCAGTCACACCCCGGCCTGCTTGGTATCTGCCTCTCAGGTGCCGGTCCCACCATCCTCGCCCTCGCGACCGACAACTTCGACTCGATTGCGAACCACCTCCTCGCCGAATTCAGCAAGGAGGGCATCACCTGCGACTGGAAGCTCCTGCAACCCGCTCACGAAGGCGCCACAGTCGCAAACTCTCTCAACACCACACAAGCCGAGGCCATGACCTACGCCTCGTCAGGAGTCAGCATCGACGCCGGCAACCAGCTCGTCCAGCAGATCAAGGCCTCCACAAAATCCACACGGCGACCCGGCGCAGACGGCGAGATTGGAGGCTTCGGCGGTCTCCTCGACCTGCAGGCTGCTGGCTACACAGAGGCGCCCATCCTTGTGGGCGCCATTGACGGCATTGGCACAAAGGTCAAGATTGCCTTTGAGATGGGCAAACACGACACCGTCGGTATCGATCTCGTCGCCATGAACGTCAACGACCTGGTCGTCCAGGGCGCCGAGCCTCTCATGTTCCTCGACTACTACGCGTGCTCCAAGCTCGACATCGCCTCCGCCGCAAAATTCATCGAGGGTGTTGCAAATGGATGCAGACAGTCCGGCGCTGCCCTTGTAGGTGGTGAGACCGCAGAAATGCCCGGCATCTACCAAGAAGGCGAGTACGACGCTGGCGGTGCCGCCATCGGCGCGATCAAAAAGGGCGCCACCATCCTCCCAGACACAGCAGCCATGCGCGAAGGCGACATCCTCCTCGGCATGTCCTCCAGTGGCGTACACTCCAACGGCTTCTCCCTCGTTCGCAAGATCGTCGAGCGCAGCGGCCTATCCTTCCACGACACCGCACCCTGGTCCCCAGAGCAAAACATCGGCACCGCCCTCCTCACCCCAACCAAAATCTACGTCAAGCCCCTCCTCGCCGCCGTCCGCAAAAACCTGCTCAAAGGCATGGCCCACATCACCGGCGGCGGCCTATCCGAAAACATCCCCCGCATGCTCCCCAAGACCCTCACCGCCGAGCTCGACGCAAAAACATGGCCGCTCCCCGCCGTCTTCAAATGGCTCAAGAAAACAGGCAGTCTCGAGCACGCCGAGTTCCAACGCACTTTCAACACCGGTCTCGGCATGGTCATTGTCGTCAGCCCGAACAATGCAAAGGCTGCGCTCGAGCTGCTGCAAGCACAGGGCGAGAGCGTGTTTGAGATTGGGCGGTTAGTGAAGCGCGGGGACGAGGAGGTAGTTGTGCACAACATGGATGTTTGGAATTAGACCTCTCTTTGCTATCGATGATGACTTTGTGGGTGCGTGGACGTGATATCCATGTTTCGTTTCACCTCGAAAAATAGACCGCTGGCTTAAACGAATGATTAAATGAACAAATACACGAACGGGCGCATATGGCTTCTTTCAATGGAAATCGGTTAACGATGACATGTCATTCACATCACACGGTTACTCTCCTCACACCGCAACTCACCTACCCTCCACACCCCCACACACCAGTAGCAGCAGCAGCAATCTAATCGCACCACCCTCACCCAGCTCTCACTACATCTCCATCTCCATCTCTCTACATCTACCTCACAACTCCGTCCTCTTTAGGTAGTACATAGAAGTACCTACAAACCTCCTACCTAGCACCCTACTGCTATTTCTCTCCTATTACTCTGTATTAAGTACTGTTATCTTATCTTATCTTGTTAACAGCAACAGGGACTTAGGGTTTATTAAATGTACGCGGAAAACGGAGTGCGTGCGTGCGTAGAATAAGGTAGGATCACTACCGTAGATAGGTCAAGTTTTTAACCCAAATTCATAGCAATTACCTAGTTATATTTTATATATCTTTCTTAAAAAATCTAGGGTTTTCTCTAGAAATTCAAGTTTTTCTTTTTTTTATATACTAAGATTTAGAACCCTTTTTTTTTTTTTGCCTAATTTTTCTATTTATTCCTAACCCCTCTTTACTGCTTTTCTCTCTTTACTGCTTTTCTCTCTTTACTAAAGTTCTGTATTGTTAAGTGTAACAAGCTAGTAAGAGGTAGCTTAGTTAATCAATTTATTTAATTAGTGTCTATCTGCTTTGTGTATGTAAAGCCTACTTATATATAAAGGAAATTTAGAGATAACGTAATCTTACTAAATTAAGTTTGTAGGCAGTTGTAGAGACGCTTATTTTATAAGTGCTAAACACCTAAGCAACTAGTAGTAAGCCTAGAGGCTCTATCCCGCGTAATATACCCCCTAGATAGTTTAGTATAGATTATCTGCCTTCTAAGCGCCTAGTATATAACCTAAGTAATTGTCCTATAGTTATATTCTACCTCTAACTACTTTAAGCTTCTAGTTATTAACTAGTTACTTATTAATAGTTTTCTCTCTATTTAGTGTGTGTAAGTGTTAATTTTTAGTAGGTAAAAGTAAGAGTAAGGTTCTATAACTAACTGCGCAGTTCTGTTGTTATATAACGCCTAATTGTTAAGAGAAATTAAGTGTTACCTTTACTTTTACTAGGCTTAGAGCGTCTTATATAAACTGTTAACTCCCCTAATTTCTCTGTTTCTTTAGCTATCTTATTAATTATAACTGTACGTATGCCTAAATTTAGCTCTAATTAACTCCTACACTCTCTAGTTACTTACTAGCAATTCTTCTCTTATCCTTTTACCCTCTAGCTAGTTGTTAGCAGTGTTAATTTATTCTCTTCTTAGTTGTAGTAGCTCTAGGGCTCTATTAGTAAGCTTTAGTAGTTATTATAACTAGATAGTATCTAAATTAAGCTTCCTCTAGTACTACTGTCTGCTCTTTTAAACCTTTAGCTAATACAGTATAGAAATAATACAAAGCTAAGCGCCTTACGCGTACTGCTGCTGCTGTTGCCTGTAACTGCGCCTTACGCGCTGCTGCTGCTGCCCCTGCACTGCTGCTACTACTACTACTGCTGCTGCTGCTTCTGCCTCTGCCTCTGCACGCGCCTAGCGCTCTACGCAGCTGCTCTGTCTTACTGCTGCTGCTGCTGCCTGCCCTAGCTTTAGCTAATTAAGCGTTGTCTGTTAGGCCTATAGGCTTGTTTAACGCTGTTGCTGTTGCAGCTATAGTTGCCTACGCCTGTGCTGCCTGCGCCCTTGCCCTTGCCCTGCCCCTGCCTCTGCCTCTACCTCTGCTGCCTGCGCCCCTTGCTGCGTTGTTAGACGCTCTAAAGCTAGTACGCTAGCTAATCCCCTGCGCGTACTGTATAGACGTGCTGCTAGCAAGTAGCTTAGCTGCGCTGTGCCTAGAGAATGTAGTTATAGGTTTGCGCAGTAGGTGCTGTAAGCACTGTGCCTCTAGGCACTTCTGCTACTCCCTATATGTTGTCTAAAAAGAGCTATTAGATAGTAGACTAACAGCTTATTAGGCACTCTGCGTTAGAGCTGCTAGGGCTAGAGCTAGTAGACATGCTAGTTATGTCTAGTAGCGTAACAACTCCTGTAAGTAACCCTATTCTAATAATTAATTATAGCTAATTAAGCGTATAGCAGGTTAGTAAGCTATATGTTACTATCTGCGTAATAAAGGAGATAGTTAATAATAGCTACTATGCCTAGACCTCTCTAGAGCGTAGATAGGTAGCTGTTTATTAGGTTTTTAAGCTCTATAGCTGCTAGGCGTATACTTAAAAGAGCTGCTACTAGTAGCTGTAGTAGCGTTCTGCACCCTAGGGAGAGAGTTGTTCTCTCTATTAGTTTTAATAAAAAAGATCTTCTCTTTCTCTATTAACTAGCTCTTTCTATTAACTATTTCTTTGTTATATATGCTTATTAGAGCTAAGAAAACTAGAAAGAGTAATTAATAAGTAAAAGAGGTAATTAAGTTCCTTATATTATTATTGTAGTAAAGGATTATATCTATATACCTGTAGTATTAGGATTAATCTCTAAGTGTTCTAAAGAGGGAGATTGTACTCTAGGATTAGGTTCTGTAATAATCTGTAATAGGTAGGATTAGGTTCTGTAATAATCTATAATAGGCTATATATTCTAATCTAGCACTTATGTAATGTGTAACCTTTACTACAACACACCCTCTAGAAGCACTAGTCTATAATTAGTGTTCCTAATCTTGCAGGTTTATTATCTTTCTAGTTTTCCTTATTAGTTGTCTAATTAGATTAACGCGCGCGCAGTCGCTTAATAATTAGGGTCTAGACATAGTTGCCTAATTAGGTTAACTACTAAATAACTACGCATAAAATAACAACAAAAACATATTAAGCTCTAACTCCTTATCCCTATACTCTCTATTAGTAAGTTACTTGCCTAATACTAACCTTCTTATAGTATATAATTAATCCTTATTTTTCTGTATAGTTGCTAATCCTAATTATAGGCTCTAAATTAATACGCTTACAGCGTAATTAACAATAACATACTGCCTAAAGGCTTGCAAGGCAGTAGTAAGAAAGGCGTACAATCTGCACTAACTACTCTAGTAAAAATAAGATTAAAGATGTTAAATAAGACTCCTGCAAAGTGCTAAGTAAGTGCCTTAAGCGCTCTTACTAATCCTAGTATAAAGAGGATTAAGAAAGAGCGTAGTCCTACAGCTAATCTAACTACTCCTACACCTTTACAATTAGGCTAATCTTCTAGCACGCTAATTAAGGTGTCTAATAATTAAGAGAGTAAGGGTAGTAAGTATAATTAATCTAAGGTTAATAATTAGGCGCTGTTTAATCTATATAACAAGTTTAATGCCTTTTAGACTAAGGAAGATAATTAGGATAATCTAATTGTCTATTTATTAAACAGGATTGCAATTAGTCTGCTCTGTAAGTATCCCTGTAATAGGTGCGTTTGTTACCTAATTAGTAGTACTAGCAATAGTCTATGCTATAATTGTCTATTTTTATTAGACTCTAAGTACAGCAGTAAGCGCTGTGTTAAGTATTATACTTATTCTTGTTTACTTCTATAAGTAAAAGAGGTTTTAATCTTTAATTATTATTGTTACTAATTAGGTTATAGTTGTGCTGCTCTTTAAGAACCTACTAAACAGGCATCTAAGGCCTTTAACAATAATAAGAGCTATATAAGTGTTAATCCTAGAATTTGTTAATTATACCTAACTAATCTAGGAATTGCAGAGGTCTGCTTTTTATGCTCTGTTTAAGCTTATTAAACAGGCTAAGATAGAGGAGAAGACTCTAGACGCAAATAAGGATTAGAAAGCAAAGGCATTAAAGAAGGATTAGGAGATTACTAATAGCTAGGTTATAATTAATCTATATATTAACTTACTCTAGCTAAGCCTAAACAATAACTATAATATAACTAGAGGTATGCCTCTTGTAGATTAGATCCTTGCTACTGCTTTAGAGAATAGTACTTAGACACTTACGTCTTCTTCTTTAATCTTACTGCCTGCTCTAATCTTAACAGCTGTTTTGCTATTCTGTGCTCTAATTACTACAACTGTTCTGCTATTATATACTCTAGTTACAACAACTGTTCTGCCCTTCTATGCTCTAGTTCCTATAACTGTTCTGCCCTCCTATGCTCTAGTTACTACAACTTAAGGTCCTACTTAGATTAATCTACCTGCTGCTGCTTTGCTACTATCTACTCTGCAGGCAGTTATGCAGCAAGCTTAACCTAATTAGTCTGCTAGTAATCTATTTGTTATTAATCCTTAGAGTAGTGCTCTGCCTACTCCTACTTGTGTAAGTAAGAGCACGTATAGTAAGAAGAGATTGTTAAGGAGCAATCTTTACAGATTAAACCTGCCTAGTTATAATCTGTCTTAGTCTAGTAGCACCTCTATTAGTAATCCTAGTTAACTCTGTAGCAGTAGTAGACATCCTTTAGGTTAGTATGCCCTCCCTTAATTAGGATTATTGCACTGCCCTAATCCCTGTTTAATTAGTTGTCCTTTCTATC